>OZ023314.1:50444154-50525370 GCA_964007375.1 Ophion obscuratus
ATACTCGTATAGTCGCGTACTTGTGTAATTGCGCTACAGCATCGTTGCATAATTCTATAATTTCGTAGCTGTGAGCTTGCGTCGATTTTATAGTTACATAGTTGTATCCTCATATAGTTCTTCAATTGCATTTTCGTACAGTTGCATAGTTCTGGACGTGAGGAATTGCATAGTTGAGAATTCGCACAGGTGTATAGTAGTCTAATACACCTGTGCGTAGGTGCACAATTCTATGCTCGTATGGTCGCAAAGTTCTATAATGATATACTTGCGTAGTAGTATAGTTGTGTACCGTTGTATAGTGGTATTGGTGTATAGTTTTATAGTTACACTGTTAGATAATTAACTTAAACTATTATATTGTTGCATTACATTATTAAATCATTATATTATTCAATCAATGTCATCATTATCACCGGCATTAAATATAATTTACATAACGATATGAATAAGGACCAGTAATCGATACTAGTAGAAAACAATAATAACAATTGACGAAATTACGAATAATCGATAATAATGCACGATAAAAGTACTAATAATGAATTATTATTATTCTTACCTCCGCAAATTCGGGGTGTCGTGTTCCGTGAAAAACGTGACGGCTTTACCCTTGTGGCCAGCGCGCCCGGTTCTACCGATTCGATGAACGTACGAGATCGCAGAGGGTGGGAAATCATAATTTATTACGAGATTCACACCCTTGAAGTCGATTCCGCGACTCATCAGTTCCGTACACACGAGAACCCAAATTTTGCCCTCCCTGAAGCAACGTACGACGTTGTCTCTCTGTAAGAAAAAAAAATAAACAACAAAGAAAAACAGAAAAAAAATTGTTTAAAAAAAAATGAAAGTAATACAATACCCTGAACAACGAAAAAGCAAGAAAATGCGTTAATTCAAACAAAAGAGTAATAAAATAATATCAGCGATAAAGAAAACAGTAATAATATGAACTAAAATTAAAATCAATATTAGAAAATTCATTAACGTATCATAGAATGAATCAAAGCTTTAAAAAAAGATGAAATTCAAACGCACTCGAAATCTCTAGTTGTTTGTCCAGTCCCTTACAGTAATAATAATGTTTTATTTATAGATCTTAGGAATCGTCTGAAATTTTAATAAGTTGTAGCGACAATTTTCATGAACTGATTGATACCCAAATTTATAAGTCAATCCACTATTTCGTTTATCAGATAATTGCGATTGAAAAATTGCTTTTTTCATACGCACGCCCTATGCCTAAATTGTAAACAGATGAGAGGACTCCGATCACATTTCTATTATGAACGGTAAATGGACTTTACGATTTCTAAATAAAAACACTAGTGTATGCAGTATTTTTGTAGGATTATATTGGGAGTACAACTTTGCAGTGACCGTTTTTTTCAAAAGTTTAAGGCTTTATTATAAAAAAGTGGGTACATATTTTTTAATCAAAGTACTGCCCGTCGCTAGCTACGACCTCGGCCCATCTTTCAGGTAGCATTCGAATCCCGCGTCGATAAAAGTCTTGGTCCTTGGAGGCAATCCAGGAATCGACCCAATTTTTTACTTCTTCGTAAGTACCGAAGTGCTGGTCAGCCAAATCGTGTGCCATTGACCGGAACAAGTGATAGTCGTAAGGGGCAATGTCTGGAGAGTACGGCGGGTGGGATAAAACCTCCCATTTCAACGTTTCCAAGTACTTTTTCACGACATTTGCAACATGGGGTCGGGCATTGTCATGCTGCAGTATCACCTTGTCATGTCTTTCGTTGAATTGTGGCCGTTTCTCTTTGAGTGCCTTACTCAAGCGCTTCAACTGACGTCGGTAGAGTTCCCCTGTGATGGTTTCGGATGGTTTGAGCAGCTCATAGTACACAACGCCCAGCTGGTCCCAACAGATATACAGCATCACTTTGGATCCGTGAATATTCGGTTTGGGCGTCGATGACGGAATATGACCAGGCAGTCCCCATGATTTTCGGTGTTCAGGATTATCGTAGTAAGCCCACTTTTCATCTCCAGTGACAATCCGGTGCAAAAATCCCTTCCTTTGTTGTCTTTGGAGCAGTTCCCGCAAATGCTGAGAATTCGGCTCGTAGGTTGCCATGTTTGAGTGCCAATAACTTTATAATGCATACACGTATCCGTTAGCTTTTTTAAATTGATTACATTGGCAGAGCCTCTAGTTTAAAATGCCACTTTTTTATTGAGCTAGGGCCACTACTTCGACCGCAGTGGCTCTCTAAGTAAAACGGCCACTGCAAAGTTGTACTCCTAATATTTTTTATGGCAATTTGCCGCTACTATGTCTCATTGCATTGGAGAGAAAAACTTAAACACTTTGCACTGGACAGAAGAAAATGCCAACAGTATGGATTTTTCTGACATCGAACACAGGGAGGGAAAAATAATATAAATTTATCGTTACTCAAAGACATCGAAAGATCTCTTTACCCCTCAATGCCCCTAAGTATCGAGCAGTTGAAATTTTCACTGAGCTTCGCATCAAGCACAACAAATAAAAAAGACTAAGCATCGACAAGCCGTATCAGCAGACTTGCTAGCTAATAATATACAAGTGTAGATTTCGTAGTCAGAGGGTCTGACAACAAAATCAAATAGATTTCCTCATAATGCCTATAAAACATAATACTAACCCTTCGAGTGCACACTGGGTCGTTTTGACTCCAAAAATGTTCTGTCACCGATTGTATTTTTCAATGTATGTCCCTCTTTGAACGAATGTTTTGGCATTTTATTTTCGTTTTCGTCGAAAAATAAATTTAGGACCATGAAATATGGATAATGTACTACAAAAAACTTCTCTACAAAAAAAAATGCATATTTACCGGAATACAACGATTTGAAAAACGCCTTGGGTCAGACTGACCCAAGATGCACTTATAGGTTGGCGGCAGAGGTATGCCCTCGGAGGGCTAAATATATTCAAGTTTACCATCAAACCCTCTGGAAATATAAATCAGTGCAAAATGCTTTTTGCGAGACAACGCCTGAAAAGTTTTCATAAACATAAGGTTTAATTTGAATGCTCAAATTATCACTTTATTCAATAATAATTCCTTTGACAATTTCGATTATATTGATGTTCTTTTTGTCCTTCAACATACTTTCAAAAATCGAATTTTGAAGTTTATAAAAATAATAAAAATTTAGAAAACCATTTATGCTACAACTAATGCTATGGATGCTATTCCCCAGGTTCCGATCAATTGAAATATCTGGAAATACTTTTCCCTGCTCAATATGAATGTCAAACTAAAGACGTATAGTTCCTTCAGATACTTTTGAAAGCCACTTCTCTCTAAACGGAAGCTAAACGAAAAAAAATCTTTTTTTCCCTTTCCAAACGATATGAAATCCACTTTAAAAACTTTTAAAAAGTAGAATAAGAACGCAAAGTACTAAAAAATCCGGCTGAAAACATTGTCGCTTGTTTTACCATACTAAAAATTCTGATTTATCTCAAAATATTTTTTATTCTTATTTAAACAATGGTTTCGATAACTTTTTTTCAATAAAAATGTACAAATAAAGAGAAATAACTTTTTATAAAATAGCCATGCAAGTTTACTAGAAATGTTGTAAACGAAATGGTTAAACCTTAGGAATAATATTTATCTAAATATATTTTTCCAATTATATTACTATTATAATTAAAAAATGGTATCATTATTATATAAAAGTACATCGTAAGTACCATACAAGTACACTGCAAATGCTGTGCAACGACTTGGCGTGCATTGTTAAGAAAAAAAGCTGAGCGAAGGATTTTATCTTTTCAATTACTCATCTTGCAAATGAAAAAAAAAAACATAAACTGCCGCAATTTGTTATACTAGTGGAAATCAAAGTCATGAACCCCCAAAGTACAGATCAAATCAGTGATGTACCCCTAAACCAAACGATACTTGAAACCTTATTTTATTTGCATAATATCAAAAGTCATATAAAAGTGTAAGCTTTCTATGCTATCACACCACTATTACACATTCCATGAACTATATTTCGTCGCATAGTAGGCTTTGGTGTAAAGGTTAGAGTATCGGTCTCTAATCCAGAGTATCGCAGGTTTAAGGTTCGAATCAAGGTGCTGTCGCGAGACTTATGGCGCTATACTCGATGTTTTGTCCGAAGACAGTCGAATATTTATCAGCATATATGTCAGGATATAACGTGGCTCCAAAATAGTGATGTGAATTGAGCGAACCGATTATCCGAATGACACCAGCGCAAGCGGCAGTAGATCCCATTACTATGGGATCTACTGCCATCAGTACCGTCCCATTACTATGGGATCTACCATCAGTACCAGTCCCATTACTATGGGATCTACTGCCATATTGTACCGTCGCACCAACTGCCATTAACCATGGCAGTTGGTGCGATGGTACAATACATATAGGGCGGTCCATTTAACGTGAGCACTCCAAATATGTCCGTTGCCTTTAGAGTGACGAAAAAATGTCAGGAGGTAATTTCATTGATTTCAGAGAGCTGATACAATGGTGAAAAATTCAATATTCACTTTACATTATCAATACATGATAATGTAATTGAATTCTTTATGCAGAACATTTATTGTAACCAATGTTCGAAGTGATGGCCATTAACCTCGACACATTTTTAAAGACGTCGGATAAATGATTCTCTTGACCTTCGAATAGTTTCTGGTGTGATCGCGGAGCCGGTTATCCAACGGATAACGGATCAATGGTTTTTCACACGGGAACATGTTTTTTTTTTATTAATACGTTGTAGCTGATATTTAGGAGAATCCAACGATTTTTCACCAAAAAATTTTGGTGAAAAATAATTTCAAGGTCATGATATCATAGGTCGTTGCATGCGTCTGAAAATCAGCTACGTCTTAATTTAAAAAAAAAACATGTTCCCATTTGAAAAACCATTTGTGACCTTGAGAACGCAAGAACTGTGACCTTGACAAGAAAGAATTTTTCACCACTGTATCAGCACTTCGAAATCAATCGAATTACCTCATGACATTTTTTCGTCAAAGGCAACGGAAATATTTGGGGTGGTCACGTTAAATATAACCATCCTGTATATTGTCGCAAAACGTATTTATGCAGACGGAAGGAACGGCGAATTCTGTATCTTCGCGCGCTTTTTTTCTTCACCATGCACGCCAAGTCGTTGCCACACTATTTTCAGTGTACTTGTGTGGTACTTACGTTGTACTTCTATATAATAGTGATACCAATTTTTTCTTATAAAAGTAATATGTTTTTTTAATACAAATTAAATGTTTAGAAAAATCATATTCCTAACATTTAACAATCTTGTTTACAACATTTCTAGTAAATTATTTGGCTATTTTATGAAAAGTTATTTCACTTTTTTGTACAGGGTGTATAAAAATCATGTGTCACTACTCCGCCAGGTGATTCTCCGAGTCACGTTCGGCGCAGATCACCCCCTAAAATGCACCCACAAAATTGACCTTGACCCCAAAACTCAAGGTCAAATTTTTTGTTGGCTTGAAAATTCTACTAAATGAGAGAAACAAAAGTCAGAAAGGAACCATGGGTCGCATATGAGCCCGTCACCTAGAAAATAAAAAATAAAATATTAAAAATTCGAAAATATGAGTTTCCCGGATCGTGGATAGGAGAAACACAACAATAGCGAGTTAAGCACCAAAATAAAGCCCTCCATCACTCAGGCAGGGGATTCGAATGGTTTGGTCGTGTTTCTATGTTGCATTGTGTCTGACTGCTTATTCGTGTCTCTATGTTGCTTTGTGTCCGACTGCTGATTCGTGTCTCTGTCTCTCTGTCCAATCGTGTCTGAATGTCTTGGTTGTTTAACTGTCTGGTCGTGTTTCTTGGTATTATAGTCTGTTACTGTCCGACCGTGTCCAGCTGCCTTGTCGTTTGATCGCCTGTTCGTGTTATCTTGGTCATATCGTGTGTGACCATGGATCGTTACCGACGTCATCTTCGTCGTCGTTTGCGAGATGGACAAGACCAACGCCTTATGATTCGCGCTATTGATCAGCCTTTTGGAAATTATGTTCGAGCTCGCGAAATTTATGGAGAGTGGCTGCTGCAGCGTGCCCACGAGAGATGGCTAAGGCCTGGTGCAATTCCAGATCGGTGTGAATTTCAACGTCTTGATGAGCGCTTCATGATCATGAAAGGTTTGCTATCCAGGGCGCTGGACATCGGGGAGCAGGATGTCGTCGAGTCCATTGGAGGGTCGAGGAGCGTGTTATCACTCTTGCACGGGCCTTTCCCGTCATGGGCTTACGCCGAATAGCCGCTCGCATTGGTGTAGCGCATTTGACAGTTGGTCGCATAATTCGCGAGGTGGACCTGCGACCGTATCGTGTGCAATATGTCCAAGCACTGCACCCTGGGGACAATCAAGTTCGTTGGAATTTTTGCCGCTCAATGCTTCGGAAATTGCAAAGAGACCCTCGACTCCTTGAGCACGTCCTGTTCACTGACAAGGCGAGCTGCTCGAGCACCAGCACTGTGAATAGGCATCTGGGCTGGCAGGAACCCTCATGCGATGATGCAACGAGTCCACCAGTTAATTCAGCGTCAGTGTTTGGGCAGGTATCGTTGGTGACAACATCATTGGTCCGGTCTATCTTCCGTCGGGGTTGAATAGTCGAAATTATCTGGTTTTTCTACAGCGCGATTTAATCCATCGCTTACAAGAAATTATTCCGCGGCAGCATCGCCAAGGCCTTTCCTTTATGCACGATGGGGCCCCAACACATTTTGGTCGACAAGTTCGTGCTTTTCTTCACGAAGCCTTTGGAACGCGATGGATGGGCCGTTGGCTTGCGCCACATTTATGGCCACCACGTTCTCCAGACCTTAATCCTTTAGATTTTTTCTTGTGGGGTGCGCTAAAAGCCATCATTTATAGATCTGGCGGAGCGATCAGAACGCCAGTGGATCTGAGACGCCGGATAGATGATGGAATGGCCCAGTTGAGACGAAACCGACAACTCTTGGCCAGAGTTCGGACCAATTTAGAGGAAAGGCTGCGAGCATGTCTGCGTAATGGAGGTCGGCATCTGGAAGCTGGAGAACAAGCCCGTACGCTACGAGCCATCGGTATAAACGGATCGGTTATTTACCTTCGACGCCACCGCCAACGTCGTGGCCCGCGATAAAATCGACCAGGCGATAATTAAAAAGACGGCAGCGAAGGTTTAGAGTCGGTAAATACACTGCGAGTGACGAACCATGGAGACCTGATCGCTACTTGATCTCACATGCGCACATGCACGCACGTACACACACACGCACGCGACTCTTGAAGGTGTGGCAACAGTGGCCTCAAAAGTTGTCATTTACCATGTGCCTATCCGTCCATCTCCTCGTAGTGAGAGTCGGATAACGGTGAAGTTCTTTTTTTTCGAATAATAGAATCCACTGGCTAAGTAATGGAGGGCTTTATTGTGGTGCTTAACTCGCTATTGTTGTTTCTCCTATCCACGATCCGGGAAACTCGTATTTCGGAATTATTTAAATTTTATTTTTTATTTTCTGGATGACGGGCACATTTGCGATCCATGTTTCCTTTCTGACTTTTGTTCCTCTCATTGAGTAGAATTTAAGTAGCCAATAAAAAATTTGTCCTTGAGTTTTGGGGTCAAGGTCAATTTTGCGGGTCCACGTTGAAGGGTGATCTTCGCCGAACGTGACTCGGAGAATCACTCGGCGGAGTGGTGACACGTAATTTTTATACACCCTGTACATTAGAATGGAAAAATATAATAAAACCATTGTTTCAATTAAAATATAAAATATTTTGAGATTAATCAGAATTAAAAAAAATGGTAAAATAAACTATGTTTTCGGTTTTTTTATTACTTGTAATTTATACATTAAATAACTTTAGATGCCTGATCTAAACCGGGGGGGTCTTAAGCTACATTATACCGCATTTCTCGTGGGTACGGGGACACTGCGACGGGCAACGGGGACTCCTGATTCTTTGGTCGTAGACTTTTTTGCTCAAGTATCTACACCAAGGTCTCAGAAGTATTGGCCTTTCGCCGACTGGTTGATGCGCCAGCCGGTGCACGACTAAGCGATCACCGCTGCGAGTATCGGCCATGCACAATGCTGCTTAAGGGAGTACGAGTGCTTAATCTTGATTTCTATAGATTTTGTTCAAATGTTAACCAGACATTGTTCATATCATTATGCATGTTTGAGTGAAATTTTAGAACAGTCGACTACTTAGATTGGGAGATAATGGGTTTTAACATTGCAACGTTTAACACTGCAGGATTTGCATTGAAATTTAGACAGAATCATTTTCCGTAAAAAATATTTGTCCTCTATAGTAAGAAGACATATGGCAACACTGCAGAACAATATTGTTCAATATTTCGAGAAAAAAAATAACTATCGTGTTCCTAAAGTTAAACATTTTGTCATAAAAAATATTTACATTATAAATATTAATATTTTATACTGTTTATGTTATCTTCATTGACAAATAAGTGTTGGTTCGTTCATAACTAATTAAAAACTTTGATTGAAAATTACTTCCAAATAAAAATTTGTGTTGCAGTATTGTTTTAAATATGCGGCGCAAACTCACGCCTTTGGATACGTGGAACGATACGGTGTTGTCATATGTCTTCTTATTATAGGGGACAAATATTTTTTTACGGAAAATCATTCTATCTAAATTTCAATGCAGACCCTGCAGTGTTAAAACTTGCAATTTTAAAACCCATTATCTCCGAATTTAAATAGTCAACTGTTCTAAAATTTCACTCAAACATGGATAATATGAACAATGTCTGGTTAAAATTCGAACAAAATCTATAGAAATCAAGATTACGCGCTCGCACTACCTTGACTCGAAGGACCGACGGAGGCGAAATAATAATTTTTTTCTATCGAAGCGCAAATATTTACCTGAGTTTGCGTTCTGTCCGCGTGAATAACGTCGACGTTTATTCCGTCGTAGATGAGCTCGTTGAAGAGTTCTTGGGCCCGTTCCTTACTCTGCACGAATATTAGCACCGGGGGAGCGATGCCCTGTAAAGCGAAACAAAGATAGAGACAAAAAGTAATCGTTTCAATCGCAATCAATGCAGAAACATTTTTTTTTCTTCCAGATGAGGAAATATTTGTTCTCATTCGCTTCCTCATATTGTAACTTTTGTTTTCGCAACCAAGACAAAAATGCAGGTCTTGCCGGTTAGAATGATGAAAATATTCCAGCCGAAAAATCGTAATGAATGTCTTTATTTTTATTTTCTTACGAGACACAAGTAAAAAAACTAAAGAAGACGTCAAAAAAGGCTCTTTTAGGATTCCGTGCATATGACCAATTAACTTTTGAAAACTAGATGATTAATTAGGTAATGCTTTTTTTCTGTCTGAGTTCTTAGGTAGTACTAAACTGAAACCAGATGGGGTGATGATAGCTAAAGCTTTGTTTACTCAAGCTGTAAGCTCACAATGAAAATAATTTAAAAAATTGTTACTTAAATATTTACAATACCAAATTACTTATTTTTGTAGTCGGTACCAGCCGATTGCCAATATTGTCATATTTTTCGCAGAAGAAGAGGAGGCGAAGAAGAATAATTGAAATATACGATCTACAGTCTTTTTTTTCTAATTTGCAATCTCCTTTCTTCCGTGACGTCAATCTCTGGTTCTTGGCTGGCACGGACCGCAATAATCCAATTTGGTATTGCAAATATTTAAATAACAATCAGTTCATATATTTTCGTTATAAATTTATTGTATTGTCTATACAATAAATGATTATATACATGTACTACATTATGAATCGGCATTATTTTTTACGCGGCTATGCCAGTGTGGCACTTTCAAAAAATCGATTTTTTTGTTGCCTATTTCGACAGTTTATACTTTCAAGAATATCATTATCATTTATATCAATATCATTTTATCTTGCAAAAATCGATAGTTAAATCTTTAAACGCGTTTTTTTTTCTAAAAATGAGATTTTTCAAATTTGCTGACATTATAACTCAAAGAGCCATTATCCGATTAACTTGAAATTTGAACTGAGTACTCTTAAATATATTTACTCTACAATGACGTAGGATATTTTTGATTAGATGGAAATTGAGGATTTGGCATTTATACCAAACCATTTTATAGACCATTTTATAGGCAAGGAAATAGTGTTTTTTTTTATAACTATACCATTTTGTTAGATTTTAATATTTTTCGAAAATGCTACGTCATTGTACAAGAAATGCCTTCCAGTTGAACGATATTTTTTTCCATTTCCGGTTTCAACTACTCAATCGGCCGGAATCATGTCAGCAGTGGAGGAACATTTTTTTGGCGCCTCCGAAGGCAGCACATAAGTCGTTTGGATATCAATATTTTTCTATGAAAAAATTATGTAATATAGGTCAAATATATTCTTAATATTCCAAAACATTTACTTGAGTATTTTTCTTCCAAAAAATTTCCGAAAATCACCCAAATTTTCAGCGTTTACACTGGTATAGCCCCTAAATTACAGTATATGGTACATAATATACAGAAATGTCAAATTCCTAACTAGTTTAGTTTTTGAGATAGACCCCGTAACAAAAATGGTCTGAAATTGACAACGTTGACGCCGGCCTCTATTTCTTTATTTTTGAAGATAAAAAATAATACAAAATATATTTGTACTCTTTTTAATGAGCTTTGAAAAATGACACCCCACACGCCAGGGTAAGCATTTTTTTGCTCCTTTTTCATAGTCTGACACCCCCATGTAAAATAATTTAATTGAATTTATAATTCAATATTCGGTGTTGAGTCAACATTTTACACAAAATATCCAAATATCAGGTTTGTAACTCATTCCGCTTACGAGCTAGAGGCCCGTGACTTACGAACGGGCAGACAGACAGACAGCAGAGTGACAGCAATAGGGCTCCGTTTTGTCCTTTGGGTAGGGAACCCCAAAAAGAAAGCAAAAACACGAAAGAACTGAAACAAACGCGAAAAAAAATACAAAACCCAAACGAAGGGAAACAAACCAAAAAAATCGAACAAACAATTAAAAAAAAGAACCCAAATACGTAAAAAAAAACGTTCAGGCGTAAAAAAAAGATAGCGAGATCAATACAGGACCAAAAACCCAAGCGAATCCAAAGAAACCTAAATAAACGTAAAGAAGGCGAGACGAATAAAGGAAGTAGAAACAGAAACGAACCCAAACAAACTCCACTAAACAAAGAAATAAAAACGAAACAAACGAACCCAAACAGACGTCGCAAAACGTAGACGAAAAAAATAAGGCGAAATAAATAGAGGAAGCAAAAACCGAAGGGAAGTCAAACAAATCCCAAAAAACAAACAAAAATGAAAGGAACCCAAACAAACAAAAAGAAACGATACACACTCAAAAGAACTTCTTTCGCTCACCTTTCTGATCAAATCGCGAATCGCAATGAGTTTTCCCCTCTCCGTGCCGACAAAGAGCAACTCCTGTTCGATCTCCGCTGCGGCGGCGTTTCTCTGTCCGATCGTGACATTCACGAGGCCCTTTAGATTGCGACGGCACCACTTGGCGACCGCGGGAGTGTTGGTCGCGCTGTACATTGCACGATGCAGCTTCTCGTTCGTGCACCCGGCGCAGATCTCCTCGAGCTGCGTCCGAAAGCCTCGGCTCCCGTCCTCGAAGAGTTTGTCTGCCTCGTCGACAACCAGCCACTCTACGCTGTGGCGATGGAAAAAAGAACAATTACGTTATTGAAGAAGAAGAAGATGAGAGCATAGGATTGAATTTCGTTTACTTGAGATGCATTTTTGTGTTCCTTTCGAGGCAACTCGCCTACCACTCACTTTTTCAACGACAGCACCGGGGGATCTTGATTCAGCAGGAAGAGCAATCGCTTCGGCGTAGTAATGAGAATGTCTGGATAAAAGTGAAAAATGAATACCTACAATAAATTAATTTGAAAAAAAAAGTAAAAAAATAAATAACGGAAATTAAGGAAACAAAACATTCCATAGTAAATGAAAATGAGAAATGAATAGAGAACATTAAAAAAACATACAACAGAATAGAAAAGAAGAAAATGAATGATGATGAGAAATTGATTTGAGAGAAGCATTCTGCAGCAATGAAAAGTACGAAATTTATAGAGAAAATAGAAAAAATCTATTTCGCAGCAAAGTAAGGAACTAATCATAAGAATAACATTTAAAAAGATAGAAACATTTTGAAGTGAAGAAAAGTGACGAATGAATACGGATTTTTTTTACAAAAATTCCGCGGTATATAAAAACAAGAATTGATTAAAGACATTGTTTGGATCATTCCACATTAAAATATGAATGAAGATAAAATAAATGAAAAAATAAAACACATTTTGCAATAAATAAAAGAACAGTCTGGACAAATAAAATAAAAATGAAAAGAATTCGCAGTACAAAAAGTAAAAAATAAGGAACAAAGACAAAGGAAGCGGGAAGAAAATGCGATGTTTAAGAAAGGAATCGTACGTATAATCGTACGTAGGTCTCCTTACCGTATTTCTGGGAGCTTTTTGGTCCATACTTGTCCAGGGCTTGCTTGACCTTGCTGATTATGTGGATTCTGAAGCCTCTACCTTCGCTTAGTCTGACGCACTCTCTGTAAGTCTGCTTGGCGAGTTCTCTGGTAGGGCTGAGTACGACAGCGCGGAAGCCCATTTTTCTCGGTCCCTCCAGGTGATGAATTATGGGCAGGAGAAAGGCAGCGGTTTTTCCTGAGCCGGTCGGAGCGCACGCGAGAATTTGTCTCCCCTGTTAGGGACGAAGTCGTTAATTTTTGTTTCTTTTGTCTCTCTATAATTTGTGAATAGTAATATGAAAACTGCAATGAAGGAATGATAGAGTACTGACTAGTAATGATGGGCAGTTTGTAGTGGTATACAAAGCGGTAATAGTAATAGAGAAATCATAGTAAAATTATTCTCATTGATAGTATAGTAAAGCATATTTGGTACATACATTAGTATAATACAGCATACTTAAGGAGTAATAGTGGTCGATGACCAATAATAGTTGATGTATAACAGTAATCGGGGAAAAAATAGTAGTTGCTTAATAATGATAGGCAGGATATAATACTGAATTGGAAGATAATTATTGTTGGGGAATAATAGTTGATGCATTATAGTAATCGGGAAAAAATAATAGTTGGGGAGTAATAGTAGTCGGGGTATAATAGTGGGTTGGAAAAGATCCTATTTGAAGAATTAGGGAATAATAATAGTTGGTGAATAATAGCAAAGTAGATAATAGTCATAGGTAACCAATAGTTGTAGGTTAATAATAGCTGTCGAAGAATAATAGAGAGTTGGTAAATAATCTTAGTTGGCAAATAATACATAGTTTATTAATAATAGTACTGATTGTGTAATAGTAGTTGGGAAATAACAGTAGTGGATGAATAAAAGTAATGGCGGAACAATTGGTCAATCATAGTAGCCGGGAAGTAATCGTGAATTGATGAATAATAGTGGTCGGGATGTAATAGTAAGTGGGAAAGTAATTGTACTTGGTGCATAATAGTAGCTTAGAAATAATAATAGTTACTGTCCAATAGTAGTAATTGTATAATAGAGTTGGTGAGTAATGGTGGTTGGGAAATATAACTGGTATGCTGGTCTAGTGGTCAGCGTGCTTGCCTCTAAACCAGAACATCGGGAGGTTGCGGGTTTGTTTCCAAGTCCTGTAGTCTAGGGAAAAAATTAATAGGCGTGGCGTATCTCGAGTTGTACACTGATGTCAGGTACACGGGCCGGTACGTGTATGTTTCGTGTGTGTATATAACCTTGTTGAATTTTGTCTGCGATATATTAGGTGTACAAATAAGTTTTAGGACACTTCGATTTTGTATCATAACAGCTATTCTAAATTAATTCAAAGGTCCCGCTCACTTATCATAGATGGCGCTTGATATGTAGTATCGAAACGTAAAGGAGTCATAAACATAACCTATAAATTCTGTAAATTAAACATGCAGACCGATAAGCTATTTATTAGACACTGCATTCGCTATGAATTCCATCAAGGAAAAAGTGTTAGGAAAGCGTGTGAATCGATATGTTCTGTTCTTGGAGACAACATTGTATCTAAAAGTACATGTGAGTATTGGTATAAGCGATTCAAAGAAGGTGATTTCGACGTTAGTGACCGTGAACGCACGGGGCCTCCTGTAAAGGTGGACGATCAGGAACTGCAAGCGTTGCTGGATGAAAACTCTTGTCAGACGGAGAAACAACTTTCGGAACAGCTTGGAGTAACTCAACAAACTGTTTCTTATCGTTTAAAAGCAATGGGTAAGATTCGAAAAGGAACAAAGTGGGTACCACACTTTCTGACTCAAGAAAATAAAAACAGCTGTCTTATCATTTGTGTGAGTCTTTACAACAAGCAACATAGAAAGTCTTTCTTGTGGAAAATTGTGACTGGCGATGAAAAGTGGATTTATTTTGATAATCCGAAACGCAAATATCATTGGGTTGACCCCGGCGAGCCGACAACATCGACGCCAAAGCGCAATGTTCATTGTAACAAAGTCATGCTGTGCATATGGTGGGATATGAAAAGCGTACTGTATTATGAACTTCTTAAACCTGGTCAAACAGTTACTACCGATCGCTATTGTCATCAATTGATGCAAGTGAATCAAGAAATTGAGAAGAAACGTCCATTTTCTGGTAAAGGAAAACGTCCAGTAAAACTGCTCCATGACAACGCGCGGCCTCATGTGGGTAAACCGGTCAAGGATACATTACTAGCGCTTGGATGGGAAGCTGTACCACACCCGGCGTATTCACCAGACTTAGCCCCATCCGATTATCATTTATTCCGGAAAATGCAGAACGATTTGTCTGACGTGCGATTCAAAACATTTGAAGAAGTGGAAAAATGGGTCGCTAAATTTCTCACCTCGCAAGTCGAAAGTTTCTTTGCGAAAGGCATCCGCGAGTTACCTGAGAGATGGCTGAAGGTCATTCAGTGCAATGGAGATTACTTCGATGAATAACTGTGTTTTACTTCTTTTTTAATAAATCTTGAATTTTTTGAAAACTGTCCTAAAACTTATTTGTACACCTAATATTTCTCCACGAAACCCGACTAGCCTCGAAACTAGGAAGCGAACTTGGGACCGGCTGTTTTGGGATGGGTTTGCCCCAATTACCCTATACCCGTGGAAGAAAGATCATGGTGAATGCGATATAGAGGGGAAAGTCGGCTGTGACTGCAAGGTCAGGATGAAAAGAGGAATATAGTGGAAATGTAATAAGGGGAGCCCTGTACAATGGAATCTAGGGAGTTAAAAAATAGTAGTTGGTTGATAATAGTAGGCGGGTTATAATAGTGAGTTGGAAAATAATAGTAGTCGGTGAATAAAAGAAGCTTGCAAATAACAGTAGTTATTTTATTTTGGTAGTAAATGTAAAATAGTAGTCGGGAGATAATACTGGTTGAGTAATAATTGTCATTGTGAAGTAATAGTAGTTGGGAAATAATAGTAATTGGAAAATAATAGTAGTTTAAAGATAAAAATCAAATTAACAGTAGTTACAGAATAAATAATAATTGCAGAACAATATACAGCAATGCAATACAAAATTGAAATAATAATAGTAGTTACAAAATACGGACACTGGTGGATGAGCGGTTGAGGTTCGACTCTGGCGTTACATCGAGTTAAGCCATCAATTATCAAATGCGGGATAGTGTAGACAGTTGTGGACGCAGCAGAGGTTAGGTTAGACTAACGAAGAGCAGGCAGGGAGTGATAGGAAAAGGTGCAATAGGGAAGGGAAATACGTAAAAACCCGCAAGGCTATACATTGGAACTCTAGAAATACTACTAGTACTTACAAAATAATAGTAGTTGGGAAATAGTTGAAAAATAATAGTGGAAAAATAACAGTTGGAAAATAATAGCGGTTTGAAAATAAATTTAGTTGATCAATACAAGTACTTGGCAAATAATAGTACGTTGTGTATTATGGTAGTTACGAAATAATAGTAGTAACTTAGTCACAGATCATAGTCGGCACCATCTTATTATATAAATAGTAGCAATGATACATTTATAAACGGAAGTCTGTCGATTTATCTATCGGTTCGTCTGCACCGGATAAACTTCGCAACTAATGACGTTGAAGTCTACATGATTGGAATGTAACGAGAATGATTTTTTTTAATTGGCTCGAATATTTGGCGGCCACTTTTGGCTGTAAAAATCGTTCGAATGTGTTTACATATTCTTAGTAGAGAATTGCGATTTTCAACAAAAGGCTTCAAATAATGATGAAAATAAAGAACTTAAAAATGAAGAAAACAATACTGTCTTTCCCAGTGCAGGTTTAAAAATACGTATCGTCACGGTATAGGGCGGCTAAGCAGGAAACAAAAATGTGAGAAACGCAGTAGGAAAATTGACCGCGTAAACATGCGCGAGCGAATTCGCGCCATGTGTCTTGCACCCCAGCGAAGCCGGGTACGGCAGCTGGTTACTATTATATTAATGGTAGTTTTTTCTCTTAATATAAGTTTATATTTGTTTCAATAATAAAACTATTGATAATGATGATAATAATGATGAGAAAATAATTCGTACTTCGAGTATGACGGGTATAGCCTGCATCTGAATCGCCGTAGGCTCGACATATCCGCATTTCTTCATGTTCGCTACGAGATCCGTAGAGACCCCGTAAACCGTTGACAATTGTTCAAATGTTTCCAGCGGCCTCGCAACGTTACGTCCAACGACCGATATCCCATGCTTATTTCTGTAGTGATTTATCTGCGACAAAAATTTGGATAACGAACTTGACGCGTTGTCTTTGATTGTTGCAGATTTGTTTTGCTATCATTACGTAATGGCACAACGCATCACTCACGAGGGTTCTTTTTCTTGTAAGGCCATGTATCACACAATCTGGGGGGCTATTGCGGTTCTCAGTTGGGTGAATATGACAAAAGTGAGCATCTTACCCTGTTACGGTTCTTTTACCTAGTGACAATCAATTTACCTATTGACCGAATCAATACCAACCTTATGTTGAGAAAGCAATATTTCCGAGATTCTACAGTAGTTTTGTTTTACTACAGCAGTAAGGTCAGCAGTGAACCCGGACGTAAGTGGTGCTTCCTCTCGACTAATGGCTATACAAATAGTAGCGCAAAAATTTCAAAATGGGCGAGATAAAAAAGATGGTAATTGTTACCTATAACATAATTGGTAAATAATTGTAAGAGTAAGCAATCCAGTTCTCCTCAACTTCTATCCACTTGACATAAAATAAAATGAAAAGCGTATCATGTATATAAAATTTTTTTATTATCAAAGTTAATAAACGCGGAGAGAACTGTGGAATACATTTTTTTACGTTAAAAATTAATTTTTTATGTCCAGTTGATACCGGACTCTCCATGATTTCATTTAGTTGTCCTTTGTTAATTGAATTTTTGAAACTGATGACATGTGCACAGAGAAATAAAATTTATTTTAAGCACTGCAAATTGCATCTTAATGGTAGTAGTTTTATTTCCAGGGTGTACCCTTTAAGGACGTTTACACATGGTTCTCCCTTACATATTATTCCACATTCCATTTTGATTTGTACCTTAATATTATATCACCGTTTGAATATTCAATAGAAATTTGTTATTTTTGATAATGCTAAGTTATCTGCTGATTTATCTGCATCATTCGAAATTCTGTACCATTCGGAAAACGATGCTATCGATAACACCTTGTTTTTTATGTTGCATCGACAAGTTTTTATACAGCAGCGTAACATTGAGCATCTGTTTTGAATGAAAAGAATGACGAATGATCAAGCTCAAGAGACGCGGCAGCGTATTGACGTCAAGTAATTTAAAAAAATCGATTCGACACTACTGATTTCATGCGACACCACTGCTTGTGAGCACCATCGACACGCCGCGACTTTTTATACAGTAAGATCGGCTTTAGCAGACGACGTTTCAACTTTGATTCAATATTACGCGAAAACGCGGCGACGAATCGAAAATTTAACTACATTCTAGCAATGAATTTTTTTTTCTATAGATTTTGTTTGAGTCACTTTTCGCTTCGTCTACTCAATCTTGAGATCTCATAATATTTGAACGAATTTCCGAACGATTGTTTTACCACGAAAATTAATCCACGGTCGTCGATTTGTAGAATCGAATAAAGTCCCTCGGGCGTATCGTAACATACACTACATACATCCTTTCATGTATCACTTAACACTTTTTCCCATATAGATATAGATGCTCGCGCAGCCTCGAGTCGTGGCCCTGAGAGCCTGTGCACACTGCGTATTTCCTACGCGTGTAGAAAATCACTTAAAAAACTTGAACAAGTAAAAAGAACGTCAAGTAATAAAGAATGCCCTCGAAAAAATTATCGGTCGTTTCACTATCTACAAAATTCTAATTCACCTCGAAATACTTGTGATTTTTTTCGAACAATACTTTTATTTACATTATTACTTTTTCAATTTAAACGTACAAAAGAAATGAAATTCCTTTTTATGCAAAAGCGAAGTAAATTCACTAGAAACGTACACAAAATTGTCAAACTATTTTCCACAAAATTGGAATACTATTTTTCTCAACAATTTATTTTAAGAAACTATATTACTATCATAATAAAAAGTTCGAATCACGATTATATAAAAGTACAACGTATGCATCACACAAGGACTATATGTATGTATCACTGGAAATGCTGTGCAACGACTTGGCGTGCATGGTTAAGAAAAAAAGCTCGGCGAAGGATAACGTTTTCTCAACAACTTGACTATTAGGTTAAGAAAGACATAATTTGACGCACTTTATTATGTTACGGCAAACCAAGTTTCTGATTCCGCATAGTACAAGTAAAAAATCAACGATGTACCCCTAGACCACACGGCTCTTGAAATTTCACTTTGTTTACATAATTTGAAAAGTTACGTGGAAGTATGAACTTTCTACTCTATTATAGAACCACCATACATGGTTTGAGTCGGAAAAGTAATAACGTAAATAAGTGTATTGTTTTTAAAAAATCACAATTATTTCGAGGTTAATTAGAATTTTGTGCTCATGAAATCTATCGCGTCGCATAAATTTTCGTAAAATACACATAGTTTTGGCAGGCTGACCATGCAACGTCTAATAATTCTGTATACCCGATGCAGTAACTGATGCGATGTTTTAATTTGAAATAATCTAAATAAATTGTTGCAAAAGTTACTTATGGAAGCGGTAGGAACATTTCTCCAAGAAAATCGTGTATCTTTCCGAGCGTTTTTTATAACCATGCACGCCAAGTCGTTGCACAGCTTTGTCAGTGACCAGTGATACATACAGTACTTGTGACGCATACGTTGTACTTTTATATAATCGTGATTCGGACTTTTTATTATAATAATAATGTGGTTTCTTAAAATAAATTGTTGAGAAACATAGTATTTCTAGGGTCTGACAATTTTGTGTATAAAATCTTCAGGATTAACCCTGCAGATTAAAAAAATGAAAGAAATGGAAAGAAAGGAATTCCGGTACGGTAGCGCAAGGATTAGCACGGGTGCTGTACGGGTGGTAAATAAAAGCGAGTTCAGAGTAATATGAGGGGAGTTGCAAGGGAGAGAAGGTGAAGATGGAAGGAAGAAGGTGAAAGGATCGCGGGGAGATAATAGGAACAGTGAAAAAGGGAGTGAGGAAGCACAAGTGAAGTGAAAAGGAGACCGAGAGCTGAGGTTAGAGAAGAACCTGGAATACAGAAAAGATGGTCCAGTTAGCCAGAGCGTGTGGGGGAACGGAGGCACCACTAGCGGCGAACCGGTGAAGGCAAAGGGGTGGCGGCTCGAGCGGCCACACGTGGACCTTCGTTACCGACCGAGTTCTAGAATCGGGAGGAAAAGTAAACACGAAAGCGCTGATTCACGCCGAGCCGAGCACATGGCTGATAGAAACACCGAAAGCAACGTGGAGTGAGGAGAGACAACCCAAGAAAGAACAGAGGCAGGGAAGAGAAGCAGAGGGAGACCAGTCGGAACACTGGGGGTGAAGAAGAAAAAAACGCAATGTGCACGTTCACTGACAGAATGCTGGGGAGGCGGCCAAAAGAAAGAGAGGAGCAGCGGACGTGAGGAACGGAGGGCGCGGTGCACTGAGGAGCAAGAGAAGGAATGACGACAGGTCATGGCTAGACAAATGTTCAGTGGAGCGGAGAAGAAAATAATGTCATGTATGAAAAAATGGGCAACACAATGGGAAAGAGAATGGGGAGCGAAGACGGGAGCAATGATAAAAATGACGGTGAATAAAACAATAAGAAGCATAGAGCAATCCAGCAAAGGCGATGGGAAGGAAAAAGGGAAGATACCTTGGAGCGAGGTAAGAAGAATGCTCAGGGAAGAGCGAAAAAAATTGAAGAGGAAGCTGTAGAAACAAGAGGAACTAATAGCGCAGATGGTCCTAGAAAATGAAGGCTGACCAGGAGGCTGGAAAACTTGGAGAAGACGGCGCGAACTCAAAAAGGAAGGGAGTTGGAGCAAGAGCGAGAGATGAGAGAAGGAAGGAGATATGACGGTAACCAGAATACGTGGGCAACGCGGAACCTGAACGAAGAGATGGAAACACAGAGACAAATCAACACTGAAGAGCGGGAATCAGGGAGCGAAGATTTATTGTTAATGCACTAGGACAGAAACGTCCTCAAGAGTGGAAGGAAGTGACAAGGAAAAGCAGAACAAGACAGGAAACAGGAGACCAGATAGAAAAGGAACCGGGCAGGAAGCCGTGAGGACTGAACCAGATCAAGTGGGAAAGGGAATGGCAGTAGAAAAGAGAAAAAAAGAGAAACATAATAATACAAGGGGTGGAGAGGTCGGGGAACGAACTAGACTGGGACATAGAAAAAGAGGTTTCGGGGAGAACAGGAGTTAAACCAAGATTTTTGAGATGGAAGGAGACCAAGTTCGGCATAGTAATTGAAACTGCATCGATGGAAAACAAAATAAAGATCATGAAGGGAACAAGAGGAAGAAGGTTGGGAATAGAAGACGATAGGACAGAGAGAGTAAGAGAGGTGCAAGGATGGATCGAAGAATATGCCGGACTGATGATCTATGAGGGAAGGAAAACAAGAGTAGAAAGAAACAAGAGTAATACCTCAAGATGCAAGTAGATGGGAGCTGAAAGATATTATAATAGATTTATGCGTGTTCGCCTTTTCGAGAGTTTGTGCGTCCTCGGAACGGATATAGAGGGCGTGCTACGAGCAGCGGGTGCTGGCGGGCGGTTCCACGGCACTCGGTGTCGACATCAGTCGATGTCGATACATATTCAATAAAGAAAAATATATTGTTCTGATAAATTTTTGAGTACGCGAAGTTATTTCTCGAGACTGAATCCCGTGTCTTTTCCTCACGGAAAAAATAAGACAACAGATTATGGGCCCAGTCACCCTAACTGAGCGTTATTTGTGAGAAAATTCGAGCAGTTTTGTCGCGAAGCGCGGAAAGCGCGACACGAGGTCGCGAAACGGAAGTCATCTTAGTGCGTGCTCTTCTCCGGGGGATCGGTGGTGATCCTCAGTGCGGAAAAAAATCCAACCATGTCCGACGCAATCCCAGCGCGAAACATAACGAAATTTAACGACGGAAATTTTCAAGGATGGAAATTTCAAGGGAAAATGTTATTTATTGCGAACACTATATACGATGTGGTCGACGGGACTAGAAAGATGCCGACAGGAGAAGGACAGGAAGCAGCGACGAAAACGTGGTTGTCGGACAACGCGCGCGCGATGTTCCTAATTTCGTCGGCGATGGAATACGACCAGATGCAGCCGCTGTAGATATGTTCGACCGCTAAAACGTCAAAGAAATTGTTGCTCATGACAAGACTCTACGAGTATCGAATGTCTCCGGGAGACTCGATAGTGAAGCATGCGTCGACGATTCAGAACATGGCCGCGCAATTACTCGATGTCGGAGAGCAAGTTTCGAACCTGACGATAATTGCAAAAGTGCTCGCGAGTCTGTCGCCGAAGAATGCGGCATTCAGGACCTTGTGGAATAATGTTTCGGCGGATATGAAAACGCTTGGAAATCTTCAAGAGAGACTCATTCGCGAAGAAGCTCGGTTAACCTCAGACGTAGAAGCTCCTGGAGCTTTTTCTGCATACAAATGTGCGAAGAAAAGTGAAAAACCGAGTTCGAAAGAGGAAAGGAAGAGAAAGCGGAGAGACAAAGAAAAAGTGCAGTGTCTCAAGTGTCGCGAAAAGGGGCATTACGCGCGGGAGTGTCTGAATAAAAAGCGGAAAAAACACGACGGTGAAGCAAGGCACGATTGTGCGTTTGTCGTTGAAAACGGCGACGAAAAACGGTCGACGAAGGTTGAGAACAAATTTTTATTTGGCCCGTAGAAGTGGCCAATTTGATGCTGAAAGCCGGTAAAGATACGTGGATTACCGACAGCCTCTCGGCACATCACGTATCGGCGAGAATGGTTCAGCGAGTATCGAAAATTGATGGATGACGGGACAGTTTCTTTGGGCGACAATAAGCAGTGGAGATTTGTCGGAGAAGGAACAATCGAGATCGAAAAGTATGTCGAGGGTGCGTGGTTTAAATTGCGAATCGAGAAACTTTTACATGTGCCAGTGATTTAAAAAAAAATTGTTTTCTGTCGGTGTCTGCACCTTGAGAGGTCAAGAAGTGGTGTTCAACAGAAAACACGTAAAGATTAAAAACGGTAACGAAGTGTTAGCCTACGGAATAAAGCAGGAAAGCAAAATTTTTCGAATGCTGTTTCGAGTTACACGTGCGCTAGTAGACGACGAGGCGAAAGGACTCATCGAAGAGTTTGAGCTGCCAGAAAAATGGTGAAGTGTTCTGCGAATCGTGTCCGATTGGGAAATGCCATAGGCGTCCGTTTCGAAAGGAGCGTAAACGAGCATCTCCGGAACCCGGGGACGTTATACATACGGATGTGTGCGGACCCATGTCCATGGAGACGTCAGGTGGCGTGCGTTATCTCCTGACATTTAAAGACGATACTACAAGTTATCGGTATATATACTTCTTGCGGCACAAGAGAGACGTATATGAAAAATTTAAAGTATTCGACAAGCTTATAGAAAAGAAGTTTGGTCGAGTGATGCGCGTGTTACGGTCGGACAACGGCGGGGAATTCAAAAATAAAAATATGAAAAGTTATCTCCTGTCACGTGGGATCCAACGGGAATACACAGGGCCGTACACGCCGGAACAGAACGGCAAAGTTGAGCGAGACAACAGAACGATCATCGAGAGCGCAAGGTCCATGCTGCACGCGAAAAGTCTGCCGATTACCCTGTGGGCGGAAGTTGCGAACACGGCGGTGTATCTAATAAATCGATCGGGATCGTCGGGGATACGGGAAGGAGCGACTTCGTACGAGCTTTGGGTTGGAAAGAAGCCTAACCTAAAGCACTTGCGCATCTTCTGTAAAGCACTTGAGCATCACAGGCTGTATGCTCGAGGGTTTAAGCAGCTAAAAGGAGTCGATTTCGAGGAAACTTTCGCACCCGTAGTAAGGTATGACTCACTGAGAGTGCTACTCGCAATAGCTGCTGAGCGAGATCTCGAGCTAGCTTAGTTTGACGTCCAGACAGCATTTTTGTACGGGAAACTAGACGAAGAGATATTCATGGAAGCACCTGTAGGCTTGGTATCAATGAGTCAACAAAATGTACGGGAAAAAGTGTCGTGTGTCGCTTAGAGAAGTCATTACGTGGACTGAAACAAGCTCCGCGGTGTTGGAACCGAGAGTTCAGTGCCTTTGTACGAGAACTTGAATTCAGAGAAACGGAAGCAGACAGGTGCATGTTCGTTGGAAATATCGGAAATTCTGTGGTGTATCTTGCGTTATTCGTCGATGACGAGCTGATCGCAGCCGAATCGAATGCGATCGCCGAACTTCGTTCAAAATCACAATCGGTGATTTGAGTATATTCGTTGGAATGCAGGTCGAGCGCGATCGAGAGAAAAAAACGATATTTGTGCATCAGAGCTCGTATGCGAAACGAGTGATAGAGAAATTCGCGATGAGTAATACAAAATCGGTGCGCATACCAGCGGATCCGCACGTCGTGTTGGAGCCGGTAGCTAAAGAAGAAGAAACGTACGAGCGAGTACCGTATAGGGAAGCTGTCGGTTCTTTGATGTTTTTAGCGATCGTGTCGCGTCCGGATTTAGCATACTCCGTAAATTCCGTAAGCAAGTATCTAAACAATCACAGCGAAAAACACTGGCGAGCGGTAAGAAGGTCCAATCATATGGTCGAGTCAACATCAGAAGCTAGTTACACTCAGCGCGACTGAGTCCGAATACGTCGCATCGGCGGCGGCGTCGAGAGAGGCCATTAGCTCCTGAATATGACAATGCACCGGAGTATATCGACGACTCCGTTCCACTTGCTTTTCGGAACTCACGCGCGGCTACACGAATACGAAAACGTACGGGAGCTGATCGAAAACGAGTGGGCTGCTTCATTTCACGAAAGCCGAGCCAAATTACGCGTGCAGGCGACAAAGAAGATTGCAAAGGACCAAGAAGAAAATCGCCGAGGTTTCAACAAGAAGCGAAAAAAGCCCAGCCATACCGCGAAGGTGATTTCGTCGCGGTGAGAAGATCGCAACAAGCTCCAGGGCAAAAATTTGCAGCAAAGTTCCTATGAGATTGACAAGGTGTTGCGCAATAATCGTTACCTTGTCCGAAAGGTTGGAGAACACGAGAGACCCCAGAAAATTTGGACTCCTCCGACTCCATCAAGCCATGGTTGACCGAAGACAGCCATTACGACAAAAGAGGTGACGATTTAGAAGAAAAAATGAACTCGGACATCCGAAGGCGTATGTCTATACAGGATGGCCGAGTTGTAGGATACGCGCCATCGCGTGTGCAAAGGAATAAATTAATATGCCGATAGTCAGTTAGTTAATATGTCCGTTTCAACGACTATATGCACGACTCGTGCAAAGGCCGCTGGCCGCCGAAAATAATTACAGCCGGCCAATCCGGTGGCATTAATTGCGAGGTGGAACAAGGGAAGTTCGATTAACAGGGAGACGCGAAAAGGAGAAGGACTACGACGTGCGAACTAAGCGGATGCTATATCTTTATCCTGTAATTGCCGAAATATAGTTACTCTAGTTTTCTCTCCGTGCTTCTTTTATTCTTTCGATCCCGAATAATAAGTAAAACTAAGAAGTCTTGAAATAGACCTATAATCATATATTTTTTTTAATGTATAAATCCAAACTGACAAGACGAACGCCTTTTCCTGGCCCCTTTTAACAGTGTTTCGAACTCCAAAAATATCCGTCTAACGAACATGGAGGTGGGACAGAGATAGAGGGATAGAAGCATGGTCGACTAGTGCTGTCTCTGTCTGACCCTCTGGCCGCACCACAGCGGGTATTCTGATCGCAACGAACCTAGTGGCGATGAGTGAAATACCAACTCTCTTCAATAAGCTACCTACCCCTTCCACTGGAGTTTTACAGAGGGTGGGCAACAGACGGTTGCTACGACATCCGACGGTAGTTTGCAGCGGCTCGTGGTCCAAAACTACGAGTTCCACAATACCGTCGTGACCGTGTCAAAGTTTCGCAGCCTCCCAGATAATCACGTTACACCAAGCAATATAGGTTTTTGCGTGTCACAAATACTACCAGGAAACCGACTGTGACATCACATGAAAGACAATCCGTAGTTATATTTTGTTATGTTTTCCAGTCGCAATTATCATTTATTAAATTTTTATCTAAAGCAAAATATTGTTTTTTTTTTTCGTTTTATTGCTTTTAAAATGAAAACTAATGAAGCAATCTTCATGCTCTGAAAAGACGAATTGTAGAGAATCAAAATTCAAAGAAAATAAGCGTTGGACCGACTCAATCGGATTATTTTTAACGGAGAAAAACCGGAAAAATCAACGTTTTTTCAAAAATGCACGAAGCCGCCATTTTTCGAGTTGTAGCGCAGGCTCTCCGCGAGATAGTAGTGATTTATAGGTACTTTATGTGCGCACAACCGGATATATAGTTTTTGCATAATTGCAATTAGAATTTTTTGATGCACTATTTTGCAGCGTGCCTGGACGGTTCGATTATAATTATCCAAACAGATTTTCAAAGTAGAAGTGTAGTACTGCAAAACGTATATTCTCACTTTGCGTAAAAATTCTGCGAAATAGGTGAGAAAACCTTGCAAACATAACTGAAAACGGACGAGCGTGTGAAAGTGCTTGAGTAGTGGGGGTAGAACGGCAGACGCTCATCTCATAACCTTATCGCACATTCTATGATCTCAGCAACTACTGGAGCTGTCTTTAAAACAAAATTATTTTAGGATGAGCTAAAACTGCATTTTAAAATTGGGGTGAGCTAAAGCAGCTAAAACGGATTATCCACTCGGATTTCATTAATAATCAGGGGAAAAGCTGTATTTGGATTTTCTTTGCTACGTATCCGTATATTAATATGATATTGATAAAATGCTGTGAAATAGGTGAAATATAAATAGCCAGGAAGCTTATTTATTGAAGTACATAGTAATTATTTTTATCAGACCTCGTCCTACTCCTAAACAAAAAAACGAAACTATAAAAAACAAAAAAAAATATATAAAATAAATAAACCAAAAAAGAGCCATCTCTTTGTTTGGGTTCGTTAGGGTTTGTTTCGTCACCTCATGATTCCACACACCCATCCGAGGTGCGCTGCGCCCACCCCAGTGTTCTACGTACCCCACGATTCCACTCACTCATCCAAGATGCTTTGCATCCACCCCAGTATTCTATGCACCCCACGATTCCACACACCCTCACTTGTTTGGGTTTGTTGGTTGGGGTTGTTTGTTTGGGTGTGTATGGGTTTGTTTGTTTTTTTGGGTCTGTTTGTTGGGTTAGCCTCCTCCCCTCCCGTGACGTCATCGTCACGGGAGGGGATTACGCTACCGCATAGGCTGGACGAAAATCCACACAAAGCGGAGAGCGCGATAACGTATATATAGGCATAGCCAGAACTAACACCTATGAGATATAGATATAGTCGGCGCGCGGTAAAATAAATAACTTAAAAATTCAAAATCTCGAAAACCATTGCAAGTCGGGAAACATCCTTTTATGGGTCGTCTTAGAATAATAAAAAGGTCTGTGCAAAATTTCAGCTCGATCGGAGTTGGCTTTCGGAACCTTATCCAAGAGAACACATATTTTTATCAGACCTCGTCCTACTCTTACGTTATTGCTATTGTCCCTCGCGTCCATTTACAGCCATATTTGCAAGCACTTTTCACCTATTTCACAGCGTTTTATCTATATCATATTAATACACTAGATACAGCAATTAGAGGATCAGGAAAAAATCTCGATGTTTTTAGGTGATTTTCAAAAGGCTATAACTCCGCAAAAAATGGTAGTAAAGTAATAAAAAAAAGCAAATTAAAGCTGGAAGCCTCTAGTTTCGAGATCTGTACGTCAAATATTTTTATCCGTGAGGGTTTCTGAGTTAAGACGGAATGACACATCATCGCGGTCGGTATGGTAGAACAATTATAGATTCCCAAAAATCTCTGAAACGGCTCTTCAGAACCCGTCGAAACTTTGCCAAACGACGTCAAATAGATAGACGAATAGCTGTCAGCCCCTCAAATTTTCTGAATTTGAGAAAAAAAATGTAGATTGGCTTATGATAATCCAACTTACATTTTTTTTTCTCAAATTCAGAAAATTTGCGGGGCTGACAGCTATTCGCCTATCTATTTGACGTCGTTTGGCAAAGTTTCGACGGGATCTGAAGAGCCGTTTCAGAGATTTTTGGGTATCTATAATTGTTCTACCATACCGACCGCGATGAGGTGTCATTCCGTCTTAACTCAAACAGCTCGCAATAGAAAAAAAGAAAAAAATTGCCCATTTTTAAGAGACGCACGGGCTTGGGTAAATTTTTTTCAGCAATGTAACTATGATGCTCGCTTAGTTGGATTCTTCCGTTTCAATTTGAGAGGTTTCTGAGCTTTGTACGATGATTTTTCGCTGAGTTATCGTCGTTCGAAGCGAAAAAGAACTCTTTGGCTTTGATCATTCATTACTCGGGAACTAATGAACGTACAAAAATATACTGAGGGTTTTGAATAATTCAGAGTATCCTCTAAAAGGTGTGATTAGTGTTTTTTAATAAACATTTTTTTTCAATATGAAAACCTTGAATTAAAAAATGGCGTTTTCACGGAGTTTCACTAAACTTGAGATAACTCAAGAAATAACGAATAGACTGAGGATAGATTTGGTTTTTTCAAAGTAACCCAAAGAAGCCCTCAAGTATTCAAACCGCTGCGATTTTTCTTTCACTGTGATCCAAACGATAGAAAATTTAACTTTTTCGAAAAACCAATTAAACGATACACTTTTTTACCTTTTACTCATTTCTTTAAATTGAAGATTTTTTTTCGCAAGAATCAATATTCTTTTGATAAAAAAAAGTGTGACATGGAAAAAAATCGAAAAATAATTTTTTTTAAATGTTCTTTGATAACCAAATTGTTGAATTTCATCTGTACAATATTGACAAAGTACGAAGTCACCCAGATAGACAGTCGTGATCATCACGCCGTGCATACAATTTATGAAGCAAATTTTACAGCATATTGACTACATGTCATGATGCAAAGCCGTGAACTTATTTAGTATAGTGAATGTACAATATTATTTTGCTTTGTAATTGTGACTTCATTATTGGATTAATTATTTTAATATAATAGATGAATTAAACTAGTAATACATATTTTCGAATTGACTTCTTTACCTGCACATGCAAAGTCTTATGAGAGATTATAGAATAAAAATAAAAATTAAATTAAAAAGAAAAAAGCATGGGACGCGAACCGTGAACTTTCAGAGTGCCAGTCCGTCGTCTTACCGTATTAGCTACGGCCGCTCTTGTCTTAAGCGTCAATGCTCAACGTACTCTACGCGCGAGCCGAAACTCCCAAATTTTCAAAGCGCGATATCTCAGCAACTAAGGCCTATTGGAAGAAAAATCAAAAACGTCGTTAATTCGGAGGTCTTCAACTTTCACCATGCGAAAGGAGAACCCGATTCGCGACATCCAGGCTCTGCCTTCTCCTTGTAAGTGACACATTCGATGAGCGCAATATGACGACGATATGTATATTCGTCAGTGATACATCCCATAAGCGCAATATGACGGCGATATGCATCCAAATCCAGAATGATACAAATAGGCAGATACAAAGAAAATTTGCACAAGTGTTAGAATGGCTAGGTAGGTAGCGCGCTCGGCTCTCGAATTAAAAGACGTGGTTCAAACCGTAGGTAGGTACAAAATTTAACTAGGCAGAATACGTTTCTAATCCATTTATCATATAGGCAGGAACATCAGTAAAGCGTATGGGGATAATATAAATCCTACCAGATTTTTTAATCAATATTTTGGGATTTTATTAATTGTTCACGCTGACACTCATATGAGCTCCATATGACCACAGCATAGTTAGGTCACGCCATGCCGCTAATATGAGCTCCATATGAGTACAGCATATTTACGTCACGCCATGCCGCTAATATGAGCTCCGTATGGGCACAGCATAGTTCCGTCACGCCATGCCGCTAATATGAGCTTCGTAGGAGCACTACAGTTTCTTCACGCCGTGACACCCATATGAGCCCCATATGCACTCACTTATTGTTAGATATTCGCGAGCCAAATTTGCTAGTCTGATGAATTCACTGCATGCATATTCGCGTGAGAACAACTTTCTTCATTTGGATGTATTATTGTGAATCATCATGTGGTGCAAATATCACTTCAACGGGAGTACTCATAAGGGATACACAGCTGTGAGACTTTCTATGCCGCAGTGATGATGTACATATGATGCCAATATGAGGTACATCCGTCTATCTGGGCATTTAAAAAATCGTTCGTTTTTTTAAGATGCTGTAATTTTTTTTACCACTGAAATTAGCATTATCCAAAGCGCACCACCTGGAGGTTGTGCGGATGGGTTTACGCGTCTTTGTGTGTGTGCGTGTGTGCGTGTGTGTGTGTAATTTTTTAAAGAGAATATACACGCGCACACGCACGCACGCACGCACGCACGCACACACACACACACACACAAAGAAGCGTAAATCTATCCGCACAACCTCCACGTGGTACGCTTTGGATAATGCTAATGTCGGTGGTAAAACAAAATTACAGCACCTTAAAAAAACGAACGATTTTTTTTAATGACTGTGTACTTTGTCAATATTGTACAGAAGAAATTTAACAATTTGGTTATCAAAGAACATTTAAAAAAAATTATTTTTCGATTTTTCTCCATGTCACACATTTTTCGATAAAAAGAATATTGTTTCTTGCGAAAAAAAATCTTCAATTTAAAAAAATGAGTAAAAGGTGAAAAATGTATCCGTTGGCTTCTTTGCGATACTTTGAGGTTAGAAAAAAACCAAATCTATCCTTAGTCTATTCGTTATTTCTTGAGTTATCTCAAGTTTAGTGAAACTCCGTGGAAACACGAGTTTTTACCCGCTTTTCATCAGATTTTCTTCATATTGAAAAAAAATGTTTGATAAAAAACACTAATCACACCTTCTAGAGGATACTTTGAAGTATTCAAAACCCTCCGTATATTTTTTGTACGATCATTAGTTCCCGAGTAATGAATGACCAAAGTCAAAGAGTTCTTTTTCGCTTCGAACGACGATAACTCAGCGAAAAATCATCGTACAAACCTCTCAAATTAAAGCGGAAAAATCCAACTAAACGAGCATCATAGTTACATTGCTGAAAAAATTTACCCAAGCCCGTGCACCTCTTAAAAAATGGGCAAATATTATAAAAAGAAAAAAATTTGCGATCTCTTTGAGTTAACTCAGAAACGTTCATGGATAAAAATATTTGACCTACAGATCTCGAAACTATAGATTTCCAGCTTCTTCAATTTGCTTTTTTTATTGCAATACTACCATTTTTTGCCGAGTTATGGCTGCTGAAAATCACCTAAAAACATCGAGATTTTTTTCTGATCCTCTAATTGCTGTGCCTAGTGTATAAGAATATGTAAAAAAACAAATCCAATAGTAGCTTTTCCACTGATTATTAAGGCAAAAGACCACTGTGACCCCCTGTTTTTTTTCCATTTGTCAAGAATTTTTTTTTGTGGAAAAAAAAAGAGATAATAGAAAAAAAAATTTGTTTTGTTGGTTGTTTATTGAAGATACACAAAAAAAAATTCAAATTTTTCACGCTCCATGGTAACGCTGGGGAAGCTCCCGCGTCAGGTACTGTTGCCTCTGCAGTGGTTCGCGGCACGCAGCAGAACTCTCTTCAAAGTCGATCTGAAAAAAAATACCGAGTGTTTTCGTTAATAATATGATATTTTGAAGAGAAGTACACAGGGATTTGAAAAAATATTGATTTTTAACAAATAGGCACGCTTTTGAAATTGAAGGACGATTTTCGAGCAAAATTTCTCGTCGAAAATAGGATATAACTTTTTTTATTATTGAGATAACGAAAAAATCCTATGTACTTCTTTAGATAATCTAGTTTTATTGATGCAGTCCAAATTTGAAGTCGATCGGATAAAAATTGCTCGAGTTGTGCTGCGTGCCGCACTCAAAAAAGTGGTTTTGAGAAAAACGCGTTCAAAGTTTTAGGTTTGTTAATTTATGCGATAAATTGGAAAAAAAATGTTTACCTTTAATCAGCGATGCCGGCACCATATAGCTGGCCTTCAAGAAGCAAATCATTGTCCCTAGCATCTTTTCTCGAACTTGTAAAGGCTCTTCTTGCCTCTTTCGCAGCGTCTGTGAGCGAGCGCTCCGCCAGCTCAATCCGCGCTGCGTCGGTTTCAACGCAAAAATTGAAACAATTTGGGCCGATAGTTATCCCCAACGTCTCCAAAACTTTCATGAGGCTTCTCAGGCCATCGTTGAATAATAATACCGCGATATCAGCTGCAATATCGACGATTTTTTTGCTCCCGGACTGACACTTGGGGGCTATTGCCAGAACTGATTTGTTGTAGCTTTCGTTGTTGTTTTGCGTGAAGCCGCCCAAACAACGCTGCAGCAAATCGTCTCTGCTCAAATTTTCGAAGACTAGCGTAATTGCCTCCAATACTTCCTCAGGAAGAGGCGGCTTATGGCGATATTCAGATATGGCAATATTACCGCTTGCGACAGCTCGCTGCCACGAACACCACGACTCGGCTCCCTCTGGGCAATCGTCATGTTGTGGCTCACTATCTGTGGATATTTTATGTTTGATAGTTGCCCAAATTGCCTTCCTCATTTTTTCAACATCATCGCTGTTCCTCCGAATAGCCAAGCCGTAATATGTGCTCAAGTCGTCAATCAATTTTCCGGTGAGCTTTCCTCTGCCAGACAATCCTTTCTGTTTTTTCACGATTTCGCGGCGGCGCGTCCCCATACGTCACCAATATAATATTTATATTTTATGCCATAGAGCTTTTCAGACCGTTGAAACATTTCGACAGCTGAGTCGACTTCCATTTTTCCGGAGGAGCCGCTATGGTTCGACTGGCACTCATCGTCGTGGGTACTTTTCCATTCCCAGTACTCCGCGGTGCTTTCTTTTTTTTCCCAATGCTCGCAAGCGTTGCAATATTTCGATTTCACCATAACGTCGATCACTTTTTTAGTGTACCAGCCGATTAGCGATGTTATGCCGAAAAGCGAGCTGAAACCGCGCTTACGCCACGATCCGTCGCCTGAAACGATAATTCCGTCCTCCATCCCATTTTCCAACGAAATTGTCTCCTCCTCAAGTGCAGCCTTTTGTTTGCTCACTGTGCTCACAGCTTTCGTGGCAATTGAAATCGAATTTAAGATTCGATCGTAGAAAGACTGAAATATGGGGCGCGGTAGGTCCATAAATGCACAAAACTTCATCAGGCCATTCAAACCGACGCCAAGAAGACGCATACTGAATACGATCCGACGATTTATTTCGTATGCATTGTCAATCATAGGACACGAATTGATTTGCACTTTTTCGCAATGGCCGCAATCGACCTCGATTTTGAATCCGAGTCCGCGCAAACTTTTTTCAGTAAACTTTATATCGCGATCACACACTTTGCACTTCACTAACGTCGATATGACGTTAGTGCATTGACGAGGTGTACTATACGATAACCGAAATCGTTAGTAACACCGACCTCTAAATCGTCCGACGATTTTAACTTTTTCGCCGACGTGCTCACATACTCTGCAGAACTATTTTCGGAGCTATAACGGTTCGGAGGTTTTGGATTCGAAATTTTCGTTCGACTCTTCGTCACATAGCTCCGTTTTGTTCCCTTTTTCCCCGCGTACACTTTCGGATTATCCATTTCGATGTGCAAAGAATATTTCTGAGCGTTCGATATTTATAAACAAAACGATTCGGAGCGTTTAGATACGAGTAGCGTCGCTTCTATTCGTAAACTGACGCTATGACGCTATCCCTATACCTGCCTTGAAAATTTTTGAATTATTGCCACCTATGGCTTTTTTTCGAAACTATATTTATAACAATAGCCGGTTTTTGTGAAGGGAGACAAAAGAATACCTGGGAAAGACCCGCAGGACCTGGGAAAGGCCCGGTATACCTGCCGACCCTGAGGCGCACAGCTGCGCGGGACCCCGAGCGTCACGGAGCGCTGCACCGCTCCACAAAATATTCAATATCTCGGAAAATAATTATTTTTTCGACCTGGGTCCAACGGCATCTTAATCTTAAATGTATTTTAGATTTTTCTAGATGGTTTTCAAAAAATCGATTTTTTGAAGCCCTCACAATGGTGTTGTCCCTTAATGCGAGTGATTATTAATCTGAGTGAAGAATTAGTTTCCGCTGGTTCACTTACGCCAAAATAAAAAAAAATTAAGATACCTCTAGTAGTTGCTGAGATAATCGAATGTGAAGATTTATAACTTGCGCGCAGCGCGCTCCCATTACTATATAACGCACACCGCGCGTCTGTCGTTTAACCCCACTAAGGTAAACGGCCCACTTTCTGACCGTCCCAGATTATGACCCCGACGGCAAAGTTTTGACTGCCATAAATATAGTTTTTGTCGAATAATAATTAAATTATCGGCTAATTAAAGAACGTTTTTCACTTTTAATTATTGGACAACCACACTTTTTTTAATGAAATATTTTTAAATAGACATTGACCAGTGATCAGTGTAACACGCGTCTCAGTGGCTCCGCAGCGGCCGTGCTAGACGCTGATAGCAAGTGTGACAATCTACGTAAATCGGAAATTTGTTCGTCTTGTAAGTATAAAAGGACATAAAAATGGTATCGACATATTCAGCAGGAACCAGACTGTCGATGAGATAAAAAATAATTTAACTTTTGATCAGATATTTGGCTAAATCCGTGGTGTCAATAACTACGTCACATAATTGAGGCTATGTTGCAGTTGTTCACCCTCGACTTGTCACCTGCTGCGTCGAACCATTTTTTGTTTATTTATTCTAATTTACCGTGACATAACAAATTAATTCAATTATTAACAATGATTTAATTATTAATTATTATTAAATTATTAACAAATTATTAAAATTTGTGGAAATCTAGTATACAAAATATTTTCTTAATGCTGCTGATATTTTTTTTGCATCGTTCAATATTTATAATATACATGTTAATAATTGTGAATGTTGATAGGGAAAAAAAATGTATCCCTCAAGACTGCGTCGTAGATATAATAGTTGTACACTAATTGAATGTTTTTTATAAACATAAAATAGTTGTGCACTAATTGAATGTTTTTTACTGTTTATACTTGTTTATATATATATATATATATATATATATATATATATATATGTGTGTGTTCATGAAATTACATATATTTCAATTTAACTCGTTTTCATGGGGATATTCGGAAGGGTCAGGAAGTGGATACGCATAGGTATCATGAATCGGGTATACATAGGGGTCACAAACTACGAGATGGATGTTTCTCTAGTGTCAGGAACCCCGACAGCAGAGAAGCGATATTAAAACAATTATTATATTAATCAATATTAATTATTTCACTTTTTTAATAGGTGAATCTCATTCAGGGAGCTTTAACGCACGTGTTAAAACCTTTACTTTTCATTTGAGCTATATCGCGCGTCAATGAATAGTAAAAATCCGACACCGCTGCTCTTAGTGTCAGTAACTGGGTCGTTTCTTACTCAACTTTCACGCCCTCGTCCGTTTTCAGTCATGTTGCAAGTATTTCTCACCTATTTCGCAGCATTCTAATTCAAAATGAGAATATACCTTTTGTAGTACTATACTTCTACTTTGAAAATCTGTCTGGAAAATTGAAATCGGACTATCCATGACCCATACAGGCACGCTGCAAGAAAGTGCATTAAGAAATTCTAATAACAATTATGCAAAAACTAATTATCCGACAGCACCTGGGTTGTGCAAACATAAAGTACCTATAAATCACTATCTCGCGGAGAGCCTGCGCTACAACTTGAAAAATGACGGCGTTATTCATTCCTAAAAAACGCTGGTTTTTCCAGTTTTTCTCCGTCAATAATAATCCGATCGAGTCGTTCCAATGCACATTTTCTTTGAATTTTGATTCTCTACAATTCGTCTCTTCAGAGCAATAAGATTGCTTCGTTAGTTTTCATTTTACAAGCGATAAACAAAAAAAATACGATTTTTTGCTTTTAAATGTTGTTTATAAAGAATTAATCAATGATAGTTGCGAGTGGAAAATAACAGAATATATCTACGGACTGCCTTTCACCAATGGCACAGTCGGTATTCTGGTAGTATTTTTGTCACAGCCCAGCTAACCATGTACCGCAAATGTACCGCTCATGTGGAGTGCGCCGTACCGGTACTGTTGTCACTTCGTACGTGCGTACGGTAATGGTACGTTATCAGTACGCCGTACCGGTACGCTGTACCGCTAATGTACCAGTACGTTACCGGCATAGTATAGCCACCGTGGAGCCACCGTGTATTGCAGTACGGTGTAACTCCACGGTAGCGGTACTGTGGAGGAACGGCTATGCTGGTATCCCGTACCTGTACATTACCGGTACTGTAGGGTACGGTGTACTTCACATTTGCAGTACGCTGTACTAATGGTACGCTTGGTTAACTGGGAGAATCACTCATAATCTGCTCTATTGCTTGGTCTACGTACATCCTAGATAACCACGTAACGCACATGTACGGCTCACGTGGAGTGCGCCATTTCGATACTGTGGCCACCTCGCACGTGCGTACGCTACTGGAACGGTACCGGTACGCCGTACCGCAAATGTACCGCCACGGTATCGTGGGCATATCTCCACTGTACCAGTACTGTACAGCTACGGTACCTCCACGGTACTAGTGCGGTACGTCTACTGTACCCACGTGGTGAGATTTAGGGTGCGACCTCACGGAGACGCTCGACGCTGGTTTGTGGCGTCATATCGGGTCACGTGACAAGCAGCGACAAAGCTGAAACTATTTGAGCTTTGTCGCTGCGACAGGAGAGCGTCCAAATTTACAAACAATAAGTGACACGTGTTCTGTGAGCAATCTCTTGGCACTGATTCACCCACTTCTGATATCTGTACACAAATGACATCGCGCCGATTTCCGAAAAAAAAACACTTTTTATTATATTTCAACTTTTATTCGCTCGTATTTCTTTCACTTCAACACTGTCACGACCACACCAAGACTGCTACTGAAAGAGGTTAGAAAATCGATTTTCTATAAGCAGCCATCTTGACGCTGCTGTTCGATGCGGCGACTTGACGCTACAGTTTGGGGCCGCGGGGGAAATTCGAAATAGGGTCACGTGACCCGATATGACGCCACAAACCAGCGTCGAGCGTCTCCATGAGGTCGCACCCTTATTAGCATATATTGTACTTGTTCGGTACCTCCACGGTACCAGTGCCGTACGTGTACTGTACTTATATAGTGAGATTTTTGGCATCTATTGTATTTGTTTGGTACCTCCAGGGTATCAATGCAGTACGTCTACTGTACCCATATAGTGATATTAATTTCCATCTATTGTACTTGTGCTGTACCTCTACTGTACAGGTATAGTAGACCGCGCACGTTCACGAACAGCGCACGTTCAATGAACGGTTGAATTGTGCGTATGAAATTCATTTTTTATATCAGTACATTTGCAGGACAGCGTACCTCCACGCTACCGGTACAGCATACCGGAAATCTACTGCAGTATTCGTACCTCCACGGTACCGGTACGATATACCGCAAATATACTGCAGTACGACGTACGCCCAAGGTTCCGGTACAGCATCCCAGTTAACCAAGCGTACCATTAGTACAGCGTACCGCAAATATGGAGTACACCGTACCCTACAGTACCGATAATGTACGGCTACGGGATACCAGCGTACTCGTACCTCCACGATATCGCTACTGTGGAGTTACACCATACTACAGTACACGGTGGCTCTACGGTGGCGATACTGTACCGGTACTGTACTAGCACATTGACAGTACAGCGTACCGTACGGCGTACCGGTAATGTACCCGTGCCATACGCACGAGGTGGCAACAGTACCGGTACGGCGCACTCCACATGAGGGGTACATTTACGGTACGTGGTTAGCTGGGATGCTGCAAATGTACTGCAATACGGTGTACTTCCAAAATGGCGGTGCCGTCGAGCTACAGCGTACGCTGGTACCCCATATCCGTACATTACCGGTACTGTACGGGTACGGCGTACTCCACATTTGCGGTACGCTGTACCAACGGTACGTTTGGTTATCTGGGTTTGTCTATCTGGACGATCTGGACTTTGATACATGGCCGTAGGGCTATGGTGTCACACCAACCGAGCAGCCATGAGAGCAAGAGAGATAGCTGATTTTCGAATTCCCAGTGTTCCTCGAGACGGCTAATATTTCGAGACAAAAAGAAGATACACCTTCCGCTCTGTTAAGGACATGACTCATACATCCGGTGGGTAAAAATCCTACAGCTGTTTTATATGCAAAAGAATTGTTTTTGTGTTGCTACCAACTTAAAAAAGTATAAGATTATCGATATTATGAAAGAATTACGTCAGCGAATGTTTCATAGAACTCAGAATAAATTTGGAGTCATTGATAATAATACCTATTAATATTGATATCACGAGATTATAGATTATTACCATTCATTAATATTGTGTTGCCGAAACACGGCAACGTCACGGACATTAAGGTTGTCAGCAATGCTCTTCATTTGCCAGTCAATGTTCGTAATCTTTTATCAAACCTTGATGTTTTAATATTGAATATATATGGTTTTTGATGGGCAAGATGGGTTTGTTTTTTTTTTTAATGTTTACAAAGGTTTGGTTTATGTTAATCTGTTCTTAGAAACGGTTTAGCTTGGTGCTAAATAGACAAAAAATTGCATCATCGTACCATGAATATGGCAATGTACCAATTCGATCATCATTTTCTAATAGTGGTTATAAGCCAAATGGATTTCTATGTTGTCGTAGCACGTAGCCGACTTAACCATGATTTTTTCATTCAATAACCCTGCTCTCCCTTGAATACTGTGGACACTCCGGAACAGACACCCTATGTGCTCACAAACGGAAAACTATTGAGAGTACAAATAAGTATTCGCCGTTTGACAAAAGATGACCCCACCAGGAGGTTATGGTTGAAATTGTCAGATGTAAAAGGTCAGATGTCATTGGTAAGGTTGGACATCTGGCAAGACCATAACCTTCAAATATTAGCGATTTTGTATCAGCATCACATAATTTTTTTCGTGCGAAAATGTCGAATTTTGAGCCGAAGAAAAGTCATTTGCGGGATCTTTTGATTTACTTCCTTAATTTGAAGAAATTTGCAGCTGAGGCGCATCGATTACTTGTGGTAGCATATGGTAAGGCTACTTTAAGTGAGACAAGTTGTCGTGAGTGGTTTCAAAAGTTTAAGGACGGTGAGTTTGACGTTGAAGACACAGAACATAGCCGAAGGCTGAAAGTGTACGAAGATGTGCAATTGGAAGATGGAAGGTCTTGTGTTTTATAAGTTGCTCAAACCAAAGGAAACTATTACTAAGGCTCTCCGCCAAACACAATTGATGAGATTGAGCCGAGCATTCAAGGGGAAATGCGCCCACTTCTATTCCAGACACGACAAAATTATTCTTCTGCATGATAACGCTTGTCCACATTTACTTGCAAATACTCAATTGGGAAGTTTTACCTTACCCGCTTGTGCACATTCGCTTGGAATCACTCAATTGGGAAGTTTTAGCCCACCTGCTGTATTCACCAGACATTGCTTGCTCTGACTATCATTTATTTCAATCAATGACACCCAGCCTGTCTGAGAAGCACTTCACGTCATATGAAGATACCAAAAATTGGGTCAATTTATGATTAGCTTCAAAAGATTAGGTGTTCTTCCGACAGGGTATCCATGTGCTGCCAGAAAGATGGGAAACAGTAGTGGCTAGCGATGGACAATACTTTGAATTAAACATAAAGTACCGTTCTTTCACAATTAATGCCCAATATTTTATCAAAAACGTTGGAGACTTATTTGTACTCCGAATATTATTTAAGATACACCCTGTATATAAAATGAAGGAAAAAATAATTGTGCGGCCATATACATCCACCCTTTAAAAATAGACTTTACTCTGCACTCCTCACCTTCTCGTGTTCCTGCTGCAACAACTTGTCCTCGGTCTTCACCTTCTTTTTATTTCGCTTGTTTGTTTTGCTCCCGGCGAGCGGAACTTTCATACCATCTATCAGTGTCAGCGTTTCGCCCTCGTCCCGTTCCTTTTTAACCTCCAAATCATCGTCGCTCTCATCGTTCTTTCGATAGACGGAAACGCGGGTGTCGTTCGTCGGATCAATCTTAATTTTTCGCTCGATCTCCGTTTTTTTCTGAAACTGTTCTAGAGAAAAACGTTTTTCTGTTATATTCGCTGTGCACGAAACATTCGCAAATAAACTCACGCGAAGTTTCTCGGCGTCGGAACGAAAACGACTTTTGTCGAATTTCGCACCGGACGAAAGTTTTTTGAACAAATCGAACGCGTCCATCGTCGCATTCACGAGACTCGAAAACAAACAAAATATATCTCACGTGGGAATTATAGGCAACATAACCCCAATGTAAATGCCTCTCTTCTTTCTTTGTTTCCTTTGGGCTGGCTCCCTTCTGCGCACTAGAGCGATTTGACCATACGGCCATGTAATTGGCGAGTAGATGATGGCGAAGTAGGGATGAATAAATGTGGAAAGTGTTATGGAAACGGGCCTGCAAACCCGACGCGCGCGCCACCCAACGTGGTAGCGGTGGCTGAGTGGGAAGCGCGCGCGTCGTGCCATCCATTTTAAACTATGGCGTGGCGACATGCGCCGGGGCGTGCACTGGTATATGTTAAACGCGGATGATGTGAAATCATATGGACATTTTTGCAGAGTTAATGAATTTCATCATGGCAGTGATAATTCGTGACCTGGGAGTTGCTACTAGAGATTCAATATTGAAACCAGGGAGACTAGAGTAACGGAGTGGACACTCCATAGGAGATAAGCAGCGAAAGACGGCCCCAAAATCCCGACTTTTAAGTGACCGCAAGGGGCGCTGCGATCGCAATTCCCTGATGTATAGTAATACTTGTAGCTAAAGGTTCTAGGCATGCGCATTAGAGGAAAGTTGTCAAAATCGAGGTTTGCGTTTTTTTTTTTGGTATTGCATGATATTTGCAAACATGTACTATACTAACATTTAGTTCTTTTTCTTTTCGCGAGCGTTCAGTTATATTTTTCGTTTATTATAAAACACAAAAACGATTCGTGTTTCGTAGTTGACGGAGCTAATGTGCGGAACTCTGGTTGTAGAAAGTGAGATAATGAGAATGAAAAATTCAAGATTGTTGCATCGCTGAAAAAAAATGCACAGAGTCAGATTGAGCTTCAATGCATGACGTACTGGAGGATTTGTAATGTTTTCAATTTTTATTGTTCCAATAATGTTAAGAGCGATGCTGGAAGCGTTTACGCATGCGATTAACAACGGCAGACAGAAGTGTTACAATGAATAGTAATCAATATAATTTTGAATAATAAATTTAAATATGGTTCACTGCGCATGAATTAAATAAACAATCTGTACTGTTAACAAGGCGCATTTTGGTGTACATTATGTCTGTGTAACAATAAATGACTCTCACAATAAGTAATAATAATAATCACAAATATTCTATTGTACGAGCGTCATTTTTCAAATAATAAGTTAACACAATTACACCCATTGTTACTTTGTCTATGTAATAATCTTCTATCAAATTTGAAAACGGTTCACCGAACGGTTCAATAAATATTTCGTTCTCAAATTATACACATTTAACATTGCCTCTTATAAAACATTAATAACTATACACAAAACTTATTTAAAATTTGAGTTTTTCTTTATAATTCTTTTACACATCATATAATACTTTATTTTCGAGCATGGATCCACAGACAACCATGTATAAGTAGCCGATGGAAAGCTAAGCAAGAGAGTGTATCTATATATAAGGGAAAGCCGATTGCAACGCCACCTACAACTCTTATTTTCCTTGATTTTGGAGCCAAATTGCTAGCACACAGTGTCCACTCCTTTACTCTAGTCTCCCTGATTGAAACGAGGAAATTTGTTCGCTTCTGCTAGAGAATAAATGAGGATAGAACGATGTAGGTGATGCTCAGGGCAGGCCGAGAAAACGTGTTTTAAGTCTTGTGATTCGTAACCGCAATAACAGACCGGAGACTGAGTGAGGCGTTTTCTAAAGAGGTTGGCTTCAAGGCAGTAATGAGTCGATCGCATTCTGGAGAGTGTTACGATAGATTTTCGATTAAGCCGTTTGAATTTAGTAAACCACGTTTTAGAAGAGGGTGTGTAGTAATTTTGGAAGTAGGGGGTGCCCTTGTAGGTACCCTCGAATCGTAGGCGACGGTCTGTAGAGTCAAGGCATTTTTTCCGTGCAATGGGGAAAAGATCTGAGGGCGGAAGAGAGGTGAAAAAGGTTTCGCCGACCGAAATGGCTGATTTTGCAAGGGAATCCGTGACTTCGTTGCCCGGAATTCTGTGATGGCCTGGGATCCAAACTAGGTTGATGCGTATATTCTAAATGATTGCTTCGAGAAGGGCTTTGAGGATGCTGATGGTGAATGGGTAACAAGTTCGCGAAGTCGAGAAGGAGCGGAGAGATTGAAGACAGCTGAGGGAGTCCGTGAATACGCATGCACTAGGAGTGCTGTTGGCCATAATTAATTTAATAGTGTGTTGAATAGCGAGAACTTCGGCTGAGAAGATTAAGGCAAAAGACGATATCCGGTATTTAAAGGATATGGAGAGGGAGGGACAGCAGACTGGCAGACCAACGTAGATGCCTGGGTCAGACTTAGAGCCGTCTGTGTAGAAGAATGGGGTCTCATTCGCGTTGTTGAAGTGTGCTAAGAATTCAGATTTGGGGTCAACCGATGCTTGTATCAGAAAACCTGTTTTAATATCAATTGAAAGATCAGATAAATCCATGGAGGGAGAGATGTCGTAGCATGGGGGGAAAGGAAGGGGTTCTATGAGGTCTTTGTGGTGGATAAAATTGTTGTAAGCTTTGAGCAAGGGAATATGGAAAAGTGTCTGATGAGTATTAAACGATCTGAGTGAAAGTGAGAGTGTATAATAGTTAAAGAGGTAAGAAGAGGGTGATCAGAGGAAGAAAAGGTTTTGAGGATAAATTTATCACTGAGAAATTGAATACGAGAGAGAAGAAGAGGCTCGCACGTTTCGGCGAGAACCACGTTGTTTGGGCTAGAGGTGCGAAGGCCAAGGGCGAGTTTCAAGGCTTATTGCTGGATTATCTCTATTTTGTTAAGTGAAGGGTGATGTTTGGAAGGTATAACTAAGGAACCGGATTCAATTATGGTGCGTAGGAGAGCTCTGTAGATGTGGACGAGGGAAGAAGGATCAGGGCCCCACCAGGTGGCGCGAATGCATTTAATAATGTTTAATAGGTTGGTGCATTTTCAAATGAGTTTGTTAAAATGTGAGTTCCATGATAAGTGGTTGTCCAGGATAAGTCCGAGAAATTTGTCTTGAAGGCAGCCTGATTCCGGAGAAGAATCTATAACAACAGACGGTTGAAGGGGGTCACGTTTGTTGCGAGAGAAAACTACTAATTTAGATTTGGATGGTTCGATTGAGAGGCCTCTCGAGTTTAAGGGCGGTATTCATAGGGCGGTATTCATAGTCAGATCTTAAGACAATCGTCAACTAAGATGGTCTCAGAACGTGTCTCAAGATAGCGCTGTAGTTCCATAGTCGGTAAATAAGACGCGACAAATAAGATAGTCTTAACGAAGATCATCTCATAAAACTTTTGCTTATTCCAAGTTTCATAGTCCAGTCTTGTTCAAAATAAGCAATGTCTCAATAGTGCAAGGTTTCATAGTCAATTATGACATGCTTATTTGGAGAAATAGACCGTAAATAAGATGGTCTTGACCAAGACGTGGTTCGAGTCGTCTTAAGCAGCGTCTCATTTATCTCTCGCATATCAAAAGCTGTATGCAGATGTACAAACTGACTTTCAAAAAAAGTGCCCTTAATTAATCAACGAAATTCGGAATGTACAAAACCGGTGTTTTCGTATTGTTGGACTGTGGTGACATTATATAAAATAAACGAGTACAAGTTGTTATGTGGTACATGTGAAAGTGGTAATTGAGGTTAGAAATACAGTGAATAAGTAAATCGGGAATTTTGGACTACGCAATCAATCGAATTATTGCAATGTCCCATTTCAACGATTTGCTGAATCTGTATAATACGGATAACATGAATTATACGGATTCGGACGAATCATCTGAAGAAGAAAATGTTCAACAAGTCCCGCGTACTCCAAAACGATACATACGAGACGGCCAGAATCCATTCGAGTTCTATGGCGAAACTGAATTTAAACGACGTTTTCGGTTTTCTAAACATAGCATCATACATGGGATATTACCCAGGATCCGAAATAATTTACTTAAAGTTAATAATCGTGGACTACCAATTTCACCAGAATTTCAATTGTTAATTTGTCTGCGATTCTACGCTACGGCAAGTTTTCAGGTAAGTCTTGTTTCCGCAAACTGTACATCTAGTTTGGTGCTAACAAAAAATAATTCATAATATTATATTCGCTGGTTATAACAAGTAATTTATAATTATACATTATTCTGTGTAGCTCGTCAATGCAGATTTGATATCTGTGTCACAATCAACAGTGTCAAGGATAATATTTAGGATTTCTACGTTACTTGCGGCTGAAATGTTCACCGTTATTAAAATGCCAATGTCAGAAGAAACTCGATTAGAAAATCGGCAACTGTTTCGGCAACTTGGAGCCAACAGAGACGGCATCGGTCTTCCTGCAATTGACGGCGCTATCGACTGCACTTACATACGCTTATCACATACAAAATTCGAAAACATTCAAGAAGTCTACAGAAATCGCAAGGGATATTTTTCGTTAAATGTCCAGGTATATTTTATACACATTGCTAATGGAGTCCACAGGATTGCGATTATATCTGTTTGTGAATAAGAACCATCTAAAATTCTAATCGTACAGGCTGTAGTAGGTCCGCGCATGGAATTTTTGGATATCGTCCCAGAATGGCCCGGAAGCCAGCACGACAGCCGAATTTTTCAAAATTCTAGGCTTTATATGAAATATTATGAGGGGCAGCTAACCGGAGCCCTTGTTGGAGATGCTGGATGTCCTTGCCTTCCGTTTTTGCTTACACCCCTGGGAAATCCTCTGACAGATGCAGAGCGAAAGTATACATGAGAAAGATTACTTTAATCGTTAAAAGATGGATGCAAAAAAATTGATTCTGCAACTTTTTAATTCCAAATAGCTACAACATTGTACAACAAAGGACAAGACAAGTCGTTGAAAGGACATTTGGAATATGGAAACGCAGATTGCCATGCCTATCGAAAGGCCTTGCCACAAAATTAATATGCAGTACCACAATAGTCGTAGCGTGTGCTGTCTTGCACAATTTATCCCTTACTCTGGATAACATTCTTCCGGAAGAAGATCCAATCGACGAGGAAGAAGTAATCCCGGGTCAACTCCCACATTGGCAGCGTAGAGAGGGTTTCCTGATTCGAGAAGCTTTAATCGAGCGGCTCTTTCAATAAACGAAAGAAGTTAAACGTGTAGATCAGTCGTTCACGTTCATCAGTCGAAATATACGGCATCTTAAGAACGCCGCGGTCTAATGAGATCGTCTTGGCGAAGACGATCTTGGAGTGCATTTGAGATCTGACTATGAATACCGCCCATAGTCAGATCTCAAATGCACTCCAAGATCGTCTTCGCCAAGACGATCTCATTAGACCGCGGCGTTCTTAAGATGCCGTATATTTCATAGTTCCGAAATAAGACGATCTTCGTGAAGACGCCGCTGCTGAAGATGGTCTTATTTGAACGGAAGCCGTCTTGACAAAGCATTTGCTTGAGACCGTGCTTGTTCGGCGTTCGGGTAATATCGGAAATTTACCGTTGTATCGACCAATCATAGATGAGAACGCGGTTTTACGAGCCGCCATATGTGAAATGTGATAAATGTCAAAGTGAATAAGGTCTCAGCAATTGCTTTGTCTATTGTACTCGAATAATTATTTTTGAATAATAACGAAATCGAAATCCAAAATGACCTCGAAAAGCAAGCATTACACCGCGCTTGAACGGAAATTATTGCTGAATTTTATAAGTGAACAGAAAGACATTATAGAAGCCAAGAAAAGTGATGCATCAACGCTAAAAATGAAAAAAGTCGCGTGGGAGAAAATTACAGAAAAATACAACAATTCGAAAGAAGTTGTACACACGGTAAGTGAAATAATCTTTTACTTCATGAATGTTTTATTTTTAAGTCACGACGAACGCAACAAATTTCCTAATTATACTTGAGTTCGAATTTCCTCAGAGAACAATGGACCAATTGAAAAAAATGTGGATCAATCTCAAGCACATCCAACGAGATGCCTTGACTCAAGAGAAGCAGGCTTGTATGGCAACTGGAGGTGGTCCGCCATTGCCTCCTGCTGAACTCGACCCAGAAGTAGGCATGATCGTTCCTCATTTAATGGATGTGGCACCGACAAATTTTTCATCAAATATAGTCGTTGAAGATGAAGAGGGTAATTAAGCTTTTTACTCATCCTACATTACTCGTACCTAGATATAATAGATGGTAACAAATGAATAGATCAACGATGTTTCACAATGTTTCCCTAATTAGTTATATAATTTAAATCCACTAATAAAGGCGTACAATTTATAAATTATAAAGACATGATATCTGGCAAAGCAACCAAAATGCGATGTATAATATAGTATATATAAAAAGTGCATGGTGTTTTTTAGTTGCAGATTACTTGATCAAAGTTATGAAGCAGCGAAATGATGGAAGTGTAACCGATGAAGAGTATTTAGATGAAGCTTTATTGATGGAAACTCAAAACGATTGCGAAGGCGAGGACGTGCACGCATCTGGATATTCAAGTGAAATCAATCAAGGTTAAATAAATAAGTGAAATGATTCACTAGTTACGAATGTTAGTACAAAAGTGCAATCATTTTATAATTACATATAAATGGATAATTTGTATTATTCCAGTAATCCCTGCGCACCGTCGAGAGAAGTACGGAGCGGATATTAAACAACATCCAAGAAAGAAGTCTGTGTCTATCGCGTCATCTGCCAACAGAAAAATATCACGAGAGGCCGAAAAACTGCATAGGATTGCGGCGCTCTGTCAGCAAGACCAACTCTTGTTTCAGATAAAACGAAATCATGAAATGAAGATTGCAAAAATGACAGAACGTCATTTAAGCAGGATACATGAATTGCAAATCGAAAAATTTGAATTCGAATTGAGAAAAGCCAAAGCTGAAGCCGAAGTAGCAGAATTTTTACTTGCCAAAGAAAAAAACGATGTATAGGTTTTGTTTTATCGGGTTTAAGGACAATTCAATTAAGTGTTACTAATAAGTTATTTTATCAATTATAATTCAACTGTAGTAAAGATTTGTTTAGGTTCGTGACTAATATATAGATATTAATAATATAACCAAAGCATCTACGATATCCTTAATACTTTCGTTGATTTTATTGGGAACTTTATAAAAGTTTGTTACAATATTATAATTTGTTCTGATATACGGTTATAATATATATATATATATATATATATATATATATATATATATATATACACATCAGAACAATATATGTAGTAGATAGATTCGTTTATTCCAAATGTACAGCTTTCGCTTTTTACAATACCCCTCCTCTTTCCGCTTTTTCATCACACGTTTTCTTACTTTAGCGCCACTTAAATACTACTTATGAACTAAATACTAAATACTAATTAGTGCTCTTTCTCTTTCTCTAGCTCTTTCTCTTTGCTCTTATTCCTCCTCTTCCCGGCTCTCCTCTTTTCTCCCCCTTTTCAGCCTTGCGAGCGCCTTCAAATATTCGCAAATCTCCACCACCGGGTCCCCCCTTAGCGTTTGTTTCGTCCACTCCTCTAACTCCTCGCCTTCCCTTCCTCCTCTCCAATCATCTACCCCCCTAACCCATTCTTCTCTTATCTCTCCTCTTGCCACCTCGCATTTCCATATATGTTCTAGATTTTCGACTTCCTCTCCGCAAATTCCACACGACCAGCTACCATATCCCTTTTTCCCAACTTTTCCTACGTTTCCGCATCGCAGTCTAGCCCACTGCTCCTTAGTTTCCCCCCCTATCTGTTTATTATCCCAATACTTTTCTCTCTCAATCCCCACCTTTGTATCCTTGTACCAGGGGCAAAAGGATGACCTGTCCACTTTGGTCCAGTCCCCTTGCACGTCCTGATCCTTTTTCCTGTTCACCCCCTCGCTCAAGCATCTCTCGACCCTCTTCCTATTTCCCACACCTGACCACAGCAGATCGACGACTCTTCCATCACCTACTTCGCTCATCGCCTTTTTAAACTCCCTCCCCCACCTTGACGGCTGCCCGTTTAAAATACTTCTGACCTCTTCTCTTAAACACACCCTTGGCCACCTCCCCTCTTGCATCTTCAGAATTTGGGCTATGTAACTACCTGCTCTTTTCCTTGCTTCCACCTCCACACTCCTCCTGCCCGCCTCCAACTTCCATATGTAGCTTGGGGTGTTTCTTGCCACCCCCAAAGCCATTTTGACTAGTTTTCCCTGTAGTTTCTCGACTTCCTCCCTTCTCTTCCACCCCCATACCTCGACCCCATACAGTGCTCCCGCCTTGACTAGTGAGTCAAACAACTGTAGCCTCTCTTTCAGTCCATCTACTTTCGCTCTCTTCATGACCCCCCACACCGCATTTGCCGCCTTTTGCGCCCTTGCTACCAGTTCTCTCAAGTGCCGTCCTGCCGTATTTCGAGTCGAGAACCAGTACCCCAGATACTTGAACTCGTTCACCACCTCTATTATTTTTCCTTTGTAACTCCACTCCTCCCCTCTCTTTCTTCCACCCCCGTTTCTAAACACCATGATTTTTGTTTTTTGAGCATTCACCTCCATCTTAGCTTCTTCCACGTATTTTTCCAGCACCTCTAGCATCCTCCTCAGCCCTTCTGCATCCTCTGCCATTATCGCGATATCGTCCGCGTATTTGAGCGCGTAAAATTTCACGCGACCCATTACCGTTCCCCCCGTTCCATCCCTTTCCCATACGTCGTCCACGTCGTCTAACGCTATATTAAACAACGTCGGGCTGAGCGGACAGCCCTGTCGGACTCCCTTTCCGGTACTAAATCCCTCCGTTATCCCTTCCTCAGTGATCACCTCATTTTTTGTCCGCTTATAAATTCCCCTTATCATTTTCAGCATTCTTCCCCTCACCCCCTTCTTCTTTAACTTCTCGAACAGCCTATCCCTGTCTATCAGGTCGAAAGCCGCCCTGAAATCTACGAAAGCCACGTACAACTTTCCCCCCTTAATTTTAAGCCTGTTGTTGATTAAGGCGTTCAACACAAACACGTGGTCCCTCGTCCCCCTTCCGCCCCGGAAACCCGCCTGACTCTCTCTAAGAATTCCCTCCCGCTCTACCCACCCATTTAGCCGTCTGACCATAATACTCGCTAGCAGCTTGTACCCTATGTCCAACAGCGCGACCCCCCTGTAGTTGCCTACCACGTCTACATCCCCTGCCTTGTGGATCGGGTAGATCCTTGCCAGGTTTCAGCCCTCCGGCAGCTCCCCACTCTCCCAAATTTGATTCATTATTCCCCGCAGTTCTTCCTCCCTTTTCGTCGGGATGCCCTTAAGAAATTCCGCCGCTATGCCGTCTTCTCCTGCTGCTTTTTTATTCTTCAACCCCCTTAAAGCCCTTCTAACCTCCAGCCTACTTAATTCCCCGTTCAGTTTCGAGTCCACTGCCGCGTCCTTTGTCTCGCTTTCGTCCTCCGCCGGGGCCTGCTCCCCCGTGTCTATCCTTTCCTCCTTGCCTCCCAGCAGCTTTGCGAAGTGCGCGGTCCACTGATCCTTGCTGATTCCCTCCCCCGCTTTCCTTCTTTTGATTCTAAATTTCCCTACCGCAGCCCACCACTCCTCCATGTTTACACTCTCCCTCACCTTCTTCCATCTCTCCTCGAACCATTCCCTCTTTTTTCTGTTGCTCAGCTCTTTCATCGCTTTCCTTTCCTGTCGTAAATGACACTTCGCCATGTCCGCCGCCGTTCCCTCCGGCCCTTCCCGTTCCTGGCTATCTAACAATTTTTTCAGTGCCCCCCATACTTTTGCTTTTTGTTCCCTACATTCTCTGTCATACCAGCCCCTTTCTCCCTCCTGGGTTCTTAAGTTTTTCTTCATTCCAGCCTTCTCCGCTGCTACCCAAATCGCATCTTTCAACCTCCTCCACCCCCCTTCTCCGCCCCCCTCTGTCTGCCATGATTTGTCTAACTCTTCCTCAAAGTCCTCCTTGCCCTCCTCCTTCCAGGATAGTTTCACCCCCTTTGCCCCCTTTGTCCTTTGCCCCCCTTTCCTTACCAGCCTCCCCGTACCCCCTTCCATCTCGAATGCTACCGGCAGGTGATCCGACTCCGTTCGCGGTATCACTTCCATTTTTCTAATTACGTCCTCCTCCTCGTCCTCGAGCCTAATGAGAAGGTCGAGCACCGAGCATGCCCCCCCTCCCCCCACATAGGTTACTTTTCCTTCCTCATCTCCCTTCGTCCTTCCATTCAGTACTGTCAGTCCCAGGTTATCACAGAACTCTAATAGTTTTCTTCCCTCCGCATTTAGGACTTTATCCTGCGAGCTTCTCCCTTCTCCTCCCCCTTCCCTTTCATCGCACGCGCTCCCCTGTTCGGCTCCAATTCTCGCATTTAGATCCCCCACAATTATTACCGCCGCACCACACCCTGCTCCCTCTTCCACGCGCTGTTTGAGTGCTTCTTCCACTCGTTTAAAGCCCCCGTTCACGTAAATTTAAATCAACCATAGGTCTTTGCTCAAGCTTCGCCTTCTTATTTTTACAATTAATCCGTATTGCCACTCCTCAACTTCACACTTATCACACATACTCTTCTTAACGCCTACAAGATGTCCACCCGCCGCTCTTCCCATTGTCTTTTCTCGTACCGCCGCCTTCGCCCACCACTTGAACGCTTTGTCCAGTCGTCTTAGTATCCCTTCCTCTTTCTTTCCCTCAACCCATGTTTCCTGAGCTAGTATTATGTCAAATTCGTTCAAAAAATCTTTCGCCTCCCACAATTTGCCGGACCCGGCGACATTCCACGTTACCGCTCTTATAGCTCCCTCAGCCCTTTCAATTCTTTCGCCCCCGCCCCCTCTGAAACGGCACTCTTTCCATTTTGCCTTCTCTCTCGACCCAGTACCACCAGGCCCCATCCACGAACATTTTCATGTGACCCAAACCCACGGTCTTCCCCGCACGCCTGTTCTCAGCCGCTTCTTTTTTCATCCATTCCGTAACGGTCGCCTCTCGCGCCGTTAGGTCGTCCCCTATCCAAATTCCGGTGCCCCGCAACTCCTCCCTTCTTCTCATGATACCTACTTTGTTGTCCTTAGACGCTAACGCGACCACCGTTCCTCCCCCCGTGCGCCACACCCTCTTGATTTGTGGGGTAATCCCCGTTTTTGCCCACACTACTTTTTCAATCTCCCGCGCTATTACTCGCTCATTTCCGGCCGTATTGATCCCTCTTATTACTATATTGCGCTTTCTTCTATTTCTCTCCTGCGCTTCCCAATACCACTCTTCTTCGCTTAGCGCCTCCGGCTTCCGCGTCCCCCTGCCGCTGTGTAGCCGCCGTCTTTGGAGTCTCCATTCTCCCCCCTCCGTCGGTTTCTCCTCTCTGCTGGCCGATCCTCTTGGTTCTCCTCCGCTTGCCTCGCCTTCCTCGCGTGGCGTCCCGTGTCTCTCGCTCCCGCCGTTTACTTCCTCTCCGATTTCTGTCTCGCCCGATGCTCGGTTCACATGGGCCTGTCCTCTCTGGCAACTTTGTCTCCATCCTCGCGCGCCCGTCTCGCTGCCTCGAGTTGGAGAGCATATTTCCATGGCCCCGTGCTGCTTTTTGATCAGTCGTGGTTCTTCTCTTTCCACCTCGCCGTCTGCCGACTTTCGTTCTTCGGCCAGGTCGATCGTCTGCCTGTCCACGCTCCCTCCTTGACGCTCTCTGCTTTCAACTTTTCGCCGCAGCCTCCTTACCTCCAGCTGCAGTTGCTCCTTTTCCTCATCCCAGATCGCTTTGTCCTTGTATCTCAGGAATCTCCATTGTTCCGCTTCCGCTAGCAGTCCCCTGATGATTTCGTTCATCTTTTCGCACCGACACGGTAGGGGCGCAATCTCTTCCCTAACTCTCCTGATCAAATCCTCGCACATATTGACCCCTTTTCTCTCCGCCTCTCGAATGGCCCGTCTTATATCCTCAAATGTTGTTTTTCGTTCGCTCTCACTTTCCATTTCGGTTACACTTTCCCCCTCCACTGTCACCGGGACTTGCACCCCCTCCTCCCACTGCCCTTCCTCAACCGTCGTGTCATCGGGGTTCGATTGCTCACCCTCGACATAGCCCTCACTTTTCCCTTCCTCCTGTCCGATGTCGCTTTCGCCCTCACTTCCACTTGCCGCTTCCTCGTCCACAATATTCTCGTTCCAGTCGACCGTGTCCTCCTTCGTCGATTTCCTGCCTGTCACTCCGCGATAGCGCCTCCTTGTTGTCTGTGGTGGCGCTGGTGGCGTTGGCGGAGTATGCAGCACCTTTACCCTCGCTACCGCCACCCCGACGTCGAAAAACTCCCTAACGTCCCTATTTCCCTCCGCTTTTTTGCTTAGCGGTGGGCGCCCTCTCTTTTTCTTTCCCGAGCCCTGGGTGCCCGACCCTGCCACACCGGCCGTTTTCTCTTCCGGGTTCCCCAACTCGCCGCGGCGCTGCCGCTCCTCGCCATTTCCGTTTATTTCCCCTCCTTCACTTTTCTCCATCCTAACCTCACTTTCTCGAGTCTCTTTTTCTCCACTTTCCCTGTTTCCCACACTCGTCTGCATCCTTTTTTTATTATCTCAGGTGGATCCTGGGTCTTACCTCCTGCCCTATCCCACTTTGCTGCTTTTTTCCTCACCTTCAACCACTCTATCTGTTAATATAAATCTTCGCTTACTCGCCACACGTCTAGCCTCTACCGTTCCAACCGGAAGTCCTCCAGAACAATATATGTTTTCACACATTATTGGATTGCGTCATAATACCGGATGCAATAACATAATTCATAGCCCAGACAAAATATATTTATTAATTTTGCAATCGTCTGCAAATTATACATTCTTGAAGTTAAAAAATCTATTATACTTGGCATCGCGTAACGCTCGCGAAGAGCGCGAGTGCGAGAAAGAGCGCTGAGAAGCAGAAACTGATTTTTCTTCCTGACGCTTCGTATAACGAGAATAATACCATTTAAATCATGCTCTCTAATGGAAGAATTTACCGATCGAACGACTGATCTACACGTTTAACTTCTTTCTTTTATTGAAAGAGCCGCTCGATTAAAGCTTCTCGAATCAGGAAACCCTCTCTAGGCTGCCAATGTGGGGGTTGACCCGGGATTACTTCTTCCTCGTCGATAGGATCTTCTTCCGGAAGAATGTTATCCAGAGTAAGGGATAAATTGTGCAAGACAGCACACGCTACGACTATTGTGGTACTGCATATTAATTTTGTGGCAAGGCCTTTCGATAGGCATGGAAATCTGCGTTTCCATATTCCAAATGTCCTTTCAACGACTTGTCTTGTCCTTTGTTGTACAATGTTGTAGCTATTTAGAATTAAAAAGTTGCAGAATCAATTTTTTTGCATCCATCTTTTAACGATTAAAGTAATCTTTCTCATGTATACCTTCGCTCTGCATCTGTCAGAGGATTTCCCAGGGGTGTAAGCAAAAACGGAAGGCAAGGACATCCAGCATCTCCACCAAGGGCTCCGGTTAGCTGCCCCTCATAATATTTCATATAAAGCCTAGAATTTTGAAAAATTCGGCTGTCGTGCTGGCTTCCGAGCCATTCTGGGACGATATCCAAAAATGCCATGCGCGGACCTACTACAGCCTGTACGATTAGAATTTTAGATGGTTCTTATTCACAAACAGATATAATCGCAATCCTGTGGACTCCATTAGCAATGTGTATAAAATATACCTGGACATTTAACGAAAAATATCCCTTGCGATTTCTGTAGACTTCTTGAATGTTTTCGAATTTTGTATGTGATAAGCGTATGTGAGTGCAGTCGATAGCGCCGTCAATTGCAGGAGGACCGATGCCGTCTCTGTTGGCTCCAAGTTGCCGAAAAAGTTGCCGATTTTCTAATCGAGTTTCTTCTGACATTGGCATTTTAATAACGGTGAACATTTCAGCCGCAAGTAACGTAGAAATCCTAAATATTATCCTTGACACTGTTGATTGTGACACAGATATCAAATCTGCATTGACGAGCTGCACAGAATAATGTATAATTATAAATTACTTGTTATAACCAGCGAATATAATATTATGAATTATTTTTTGTTAGCACCAAACTAGATGTACAGTTTGCGGAAACAAGACTTACCTGAAAACTTGCCGTAGCGTAGAATCGCAGACAAATTAACAATTGAAATTCTGGTGAAATTGGTAGTCCACGATTATTAACTTTAAGTAAATTATTTCGGATCCTGGGTAATATCCCATGTATGATGCTATGTTTAGAAAACCGAAAACGTCGTTTAAATTCAGTTTCGCCATAGAACTCGAATGGATTCTGGCCGTATCGTATGTATCATTTTGGAGTACGCGGGACTCGTTGAACATTTTCTTCTTCAGATGATTCGTCCGAATCCGTATAATCCATGTTATCCGTATTATACAGATTCAGCAAATCGTTGAAATGGGACATTGCAATAATTCGATTGATTGCGTAGTCCAAAATTCCCGATTTACTTATTCACTGTATTTCTAACCTCAATTACCACTTTCACATGTACCACATAACAACTTGTACTCGTTTATTTTATATAATGTCACCACAGTCCAACAATACGAAAACACCGGTTTTGTACATCCCGAATTTCGTTGATTAATTAAGGGCACTTTTTTTGAAAGTCAGTTTGTACATCTGCATACAGCTTTTGATATGCGAGAGATAAATGAGACGCTGCTTAAGACGACTCGAACCACGTCTTGGTCAAGACCATCTTATTTACGGTCTATTTCTCCAAATAAGCATGTCATAATTGACTATGAAACCTTGCACTATTGAGACATTGCTTATTTTGAACAAGACTGGACTATGAAACTTGGAATAAGCAAGAGTTTTATGAGATGATCTTCGTTAAGACCACGGTCTTACATACAGGTCTTGCAACGAAGCTAAATTTTCGTGGTGGGGGTAGGCACTCTTATATGTTTTAATTTTCGATTCACTAGGCGCCGCTACGCGTCGCTACTAGCGAGGGGAAGTAGTTTCCCCCCTACCTCTTACCGGCGAATGGGCCTATGGCACGGTCTTACATACAGGTCTGGAAACGAAGCCAGATTTCAATGGAGTCGCGAGGCACCGTTACGAGCTTCACTTTTCATTCCGCTCGCCGCGACCGCCGTCGCTACTATCGGCGAGTACCTCCCACTCACGGTCTTCTGTGATCTCTCCCTTCGCCCCTTGCCTTGTCTTCGACCATGCCCCGTGCCATTTATTACTCCATTTTTTATTACAACGTTCTCGATAACCTCTGTTTGCGTCAACGAGCATTTGTAGTTTGAAAAATATTCATAAAGCTGGCGAAGGTGGACTGTTGTTTCAGGGCTTTCTAAACTGACAAACCAATAAAGGTATTTGTATATTCAACATTCCATTTGTTTTGTATTTTTTTACTTTCGTTATCGAAAGAAACTCGGAATAAAATTCGAATTAAAATCCATTTCACTTGAAAAAGGTATTTTTATTTATTTTTAAAAATTTTATATTGGTCTTCTTCCAGCTATACAGGATCTTCCCCTTTTTACAAGCTCCACTTCTATTCTCTTCCATAATCCCCCGTCCTTATTCCACAATTCTTTCTCATCTACCTCTATTGCCCCTTCGCCCCCCCCCCCCCCCCCACGAAAAAGGTAATGTGCATTTCGGATCATCGAGAAGATCGAGAGAGACGGACGGAAGCTGTTCTGTCCTTGTCGCACACGTACACGCCGATACCAATGCCACGTAGTGGCGAAAATTGGAAACAAACGTGGATTCGTTAACGGTGCCTACCCCCACCACGGTCGTTTCCAGACCTGTATGTAAGACCGTGGCCTATGGTGTTTACGTCACGCAGCCAACGGCGCATGCGTTGCGGTCAGGAGGGAAAAGGACACAAGAGCTGTTTCTCTCTTCGTCGCGCCACTACTTTCCCTTGCCGTCACGCACCAAGCGGCAGAAATCGGAATAAAAAGCAAAACATCTAAAGGTGCCTACCCCCACTACCGCCGTTGTCAGACCTGTATGTAAGACCGTGGTTAAGACTATCTTATTTGTCGCGTCTTATTTACCGACTATGGAACTACAGCGCTATCTTGAGACACGTTCTGAGACCATCTTAGTTGACGATTGTCTTAAGATCTGACTATGAATACCAGAGATTAGTAGGGAGATGTACAACGCGGCCCTTTTCGGCGTGCCTCGTAAATGGCGCTAAATCGCGGCGACGAGTTCGGGAGTATGATTTCGTGATCATCGCCTCTGTCGAGGCTGCAGATTCCCTTGTAACCGCGCGAGTCCGTGATCACCGTTCAAGTCGGTATCGCAGTCAGCGTGAACACAAACAGGTAGCTCGGTGGGGGAAAAGTCTCTGCCCCACGCAAATCGCGCTCGCTCGACAGGCGAACGGAGCGAGGTTTTCCGTCGGATCGAGCTCGACATATATGTGTAGCCGTACTGCGGATTGGAATATGCATTAAATGAATTTCAATGTGAAAAACATGTATCGAGATCATTGTTTTCTCTCGGTTGCCCGTTTATGCCGAAAATGCGGGTTAAAAAATTAACAACGAACCGCGTTGAAAAATAAAACGCCGAAATGACCGTGGAAGGTTCAAAAATAAATCTTGAGCCTTTGCCGCAATTGTTTCGGCATTTTTTTCAACAGTAAACATTATGGATGAGGGTGTATCATAAATGTTTCTTTATCTGCAATGAGCGTTGTGGCTGAATTGGCAGCGTAGCGGATTAACGGTGCTTACGGTCCGAGTTCAATCCCCGGTGATTCAACTTTTTTCATTTTATATTCAGAAAATTTCAAACTTACTCTCACTTTAGCTATTCTCGCCTATTCAGGCATTATTTATGATATTTAATTCGCATATGCTTAATAAAAAAAAACAAGCCATTGTTACCGGGGATCGAACCCGCGTCCAGTGCAGCCGGATCGCACGTAAAAGTTACCCCCTCTTTAGTCTCTTACGCGCCCATCATCCAATCATGGTAGCGCGTGTCTGTGAGCGAGCGACGCTCGGATATCTTCGGAAAGAGCCGAGCACGGTTTAAGGTTCCCGACCGCGCCTTCGGCAGCTACACCAATCCATGGACGCTGAGCACGTTCATGTGCGGCCAAGCCGAAACGAAGACTTCGAGGGAAAAAGCAATCTCATTGTCAGCACGACTCGCGCGTGACGTCACCCGACGGCACGCGCGAGGCTCTTAGATGATTTCAATGCTTGTTTAGTTCTTTTTCCTATTGAATGAAATGCTGCGGAGATATTCGGAGAAAAGTTATAGATAAAAAAAGAGAATTTCATAAAAAAAACTTATTACATTTTTTTATCCCTCATAATTCTGAGAAATAATGAATTTCCGAAATTTCTGCAAACATTATTTTCCTTAAGGGGTAAAACCACTGTAACGGCCTGCCACAAAGGGTTTTAGACAAATAATTGGGGTAATTATTAAGCATATATTGAAGTATATTGCAAAAAAATGTATGGGAAAATATTACAAAATGGCGACACTGCAGCAAATTCTTCCGAGGCATGTTGAACTTAAGGTGCTCTGCGGCACGCAGTATAACTTGTGCCAATTTTAATCTGGCCAAATAATTTTTTTTAATTAAATCTAGATGAGTGTTGCAAGTAAATCACGTAGGGGATTTTAGAAATATTGATTTTTGAGTAATTGACGAGTATTTGACTAAAAATGTTCAATTTTTTAAAGACAGTTATTTTTTAATAAATATTGTTTTAATTAACTTATCGAAAATCCCCTACGTGTTTCAGTAGCTACACTCATGTAGACTTAATAAAAAAGAAAACTCTTTCTTTTAGATTAAAAATGGCACAGTTATACTGCGTGCCACAGAGCTTCGACATGCTTCGGAAGAATTGCTGCAGTGTCGCCATTTTGTAATATTTTCGGATGAAAAATTTATAGCAAAATACTTAAATATATGCTCAATAAATACCGCAAGTATTATTTGTTTATCACATTTTCTCCCGCCAAAAAAAAAATATCAAAAAATACGCTTCCTGTAAGGCCGTTACAGTGGTGATACCCCTTAAAGAATGCATATAATTTCCGAGATTTTTCCGTGATTGTAATAAAAATGATGAAATGTTCGGAAAAATTCGGAGAAACTCGGATGTTTGCGTAAAAACAATTGTCCGCAAAACTCCGAATTCTTCATATGTGTTCCAATTCATAGAAAAATTCGGGAAAAAATCGGAAAAATTTTCCGGAAAAAATCGGAGTTTTTTGGAAAAAAATTGCATTAGGGGCGCTGGATCGTTCCCCGCGCTTAGTGCTTCTTTTAAAATTATTATTATTACTATTAATTCTTATTTGATTAGTTATTTTTATTAGTTATCATTATTATTTTAATTGTTTATCTTTAGTGTCGAAAAATTTATCGCGCACTCTGACCGCTTATTTTATTAGTTTATATGTTAATTTAAATATAATAATAAATCTAAATTACAACTCATTTTACTTCTGAAATTTTTTTGCGCTTTACTCACACCCGTCCCTATGCCAAATAAATTGTAATTCATAAAAGTAAGGGGAAATATATTCGTATTATTATATTCATTCTCATATACTTTCAGCAAGCGATAAAGCATTATAATAGTGTATCCGGCCGCGAATTGTAAGTACCAGAAAGCGCACATATTTACAAGCGATGAGATGGTCCCGTTGGTAGCGTTCCTGGCTTCGGTCCGCAGGGGTGCGGGATCGGTCCCCGCGCTGAGTGCTTTTTTAAAAATTATTATTACTATTAATTCTTATTTAATTAGTTATTGAATGAATATAATAATACGAATATAAATATATTTCCGCTCATATACTTTCATCAAGCGATAAAGCATGATGATAATGCTTTATCGCTTGATGAAAGTATATGAGCGGAAATATATTTATAAATATATTTCCGTTTACTTTTATGAATTACAATTTATTTGGCATAGGGACGGGTGTGAGTAAAGCGAAACAATTTTTTAGAAGATAAATAAGTTGTAATTTAGATTTATCATTATATTTAAATTAACGTACAAACTAATAAAATAAGCGGTCAGAGTCCGCGAAAAAATTTTCGACACTAAAAGATAACTAATTAAAATAATGATGATAACTGGTGTGTGTCATGTGAGTGTGACTGTACTCTGTGAGTTATTTCTCGACGAAACGCGACTTGCTCCGAGACTGGGAAGCGAACTCGGGACCGGCTGTATTGGTATAGGTTTTCCGCAGTTTCCCTATACCCATGGCAGAAATGTCATGGTGAATGCAATACAGAGGGGGAAGTCGGCTGCGGCCGCAAGGTGGGGATATAAACTGGAATATGGGGTATGTATCAAGGGGGAAGAACCCTGTACAGCTGGAAGTTAAAAAAAATTAAAAAAAGTGAATGATGATAACTAATAAATATAACTAATCAAATAAGAATTAATAGTAATAATATAGGATTATAGAATAATAGGATCCCGCGCCCCTAGTGCAATTTTTTTTCCGAAAAACTCCGATTTATTCCGAATTTTTCTATGAATTGGAACAAATATGAAGAATACGGAGTTTTGCGGACAATTATTTTTACGCAAACATCCGAGTTTCTCCGAATGTCTCCGAATATTTCATCACTTTAATTACGATCACAGGAAAATCTCGGAAATTATATGAAGACTGTAAGGGGTAACACCACTGTAGCGGCCTTACAGGAAGCGTATTTTTTAATATTTTTTTTCCGGAAGAAAATGTGATAAACAAATAATACTTGCGGTATTTATTGAGCAGATACTTAAGTATATTGCTTGAAATTTTTATCCAAAAATATTACAAAATGGCGACACTGCAGCAATTCTTCCGAAGAATGTCGAACCTTTGTGGCATGCAGTATAACTATGCCAATTTTAATCTAAAAAAAATAATTTTGTTTTATTAAGTCTAAATAAACATTTTTAGTCAAATACTCGGCAATTACTCAAAAATCAATATTTATAAAATCCCCTACGTAGTTCACTAGCTACACTCATCTGGATTTAATTTAAAACAAAATGATTTTGTCCAGATTAAAATTGACACAAGTTATACTACTTTCCGCAGAGCACCTTAAGTTCAACATGCGTCGGAAGAATTGGCTGCAGTGTCGCCATTTTGTAATATTTTCCCGTCCATTTTTTTGCAATATACTTCAATATATGCTTAATAATTACCCCAAGTATTATTTGTCTAAAACACTTCGTGGCAGGCCGTTACAGTGGTGTTACCCCTTAAGGAAAACAATGTTTGCAAAAATTTCGGTAATTCATTATTTCTCAGAATTATGAGGGATAAAAAAATGCAATAAGTTTTTTCTACGAAAATCTCATTTTTTTTCATCTATAACTTTTCTCCGAATATCTCCGCAGCCTTTCACTCAATAGGAAGAAGAAAAAGTTCCGAAAAAAATAAGAACAAGTTTGTTTTACGAAAATCTCATTTTTTTAATCTTCAAATTTTCTCTTAAATTTATCTTTAAAAATCTCATTTCTTTTCATCTTTAACTTCACTCCGAATATCTCCGCAGCCGTTCACTCAGGTCATAGGAAAAAGAGAAATTTCCGGGAAAAAAATGAGAAATCATGAATTTTCAGTGAAAAAAAATGTGTTTTTGGGAAATAGACCAGAACTTGAATCGGTTTTAAATCATTTTTTCTCCGAAAATCTCAAATATGATTAAAATATGAGAAATTATGAAAAATTTGGAGAAAAATTTGCACCACGGGCCCCTGCGGGCCGAAGCCAGGAACGCTACCAACGGGACCATCTCATCGCTTGTAGAATATGTGCACTTTCTGGTACTTACGATTCGCGGCCGGATGGATGATTGGCTTGTTTTTGGGGATAATGCTTTATCGCTTGATGAAAGTATGAGAATTAATATAATAATACAAATATAAATATATTTCCGCTTACTTTTATGAATTATATTTTATTTGGCATAAGGACGGGTGTGAGTAATTTTATTATCATATTTAAATTAACGTATAAACTAAAAAAAATAAGCAATCAGAGCGCGCGATACATTTTTTGTATACATAAATAACGCAGAAAATCAAGAGCCAAATAAGCATTGAAATCATCTAAAAGCCTCGCGCGTGCTGTCGGGTGACGTCACACGCGAGTCGTGCTCAGATTGCTTTTTCCCTCGAAGCCTTCGTTTCGGCTTGGCCGGACATGAACGTGCTCAGCGTCCATGGATTGGTGCAGCTGCCGAAGGCGCGGTCGGGAAACTTCGACCGTGTTCGCAGAGATTAGTAGGGAGATGTACAACGCTCCCCTTTTCGGCGTGCCTCGCAAATGGCGCTAAATCGCGGCGGCGAGTTCGGGAATATGATTTTGTGTGCCTCGCCTCTGTCGAGGTTGCAGATTGCCTTGTAGCCGCGCGAGTCGTGAGCACCGCTCCAGTCGATATCGCAGCAGCGTGCACACGAATGGGTAGCTCGGTGGGGGAAAAGTCTCTGCCCCTCGTAACGAGGGGCAGAGACTTTTCCCCCACCGAGCTACCCATTCGTGTGCACGCTGCTGCGATATCGACTGGAGCGGTGCTCACGACTCGCGCGGCTACAAGGCAATCTGCAACCTCGACAGAGGCGAGGCACACAAAATCATATTCCCGAACTCGCCGCCGCGATTTAGCGCCATTTGCGAGGCACGCCGAAAAGGGGAGCGTTGTACATCTCCCTACTAATCTCTGGTGTTCGCGGTCGGGAAACTTCGACCGTGTTCGCGGTCGGGAAACTTCGACCGTGCTCGGCGCTTTCCGAAGATGTCCAAGCGTCGCTCGCTAGCGGACACGCGCTACCATGATTGGATGATGGGCGCGTAAGAGACTAGAGAGGGGGTAACTTTTACGCGCGATCTGGCTGCACTGATCCCCGGTAGCAATGTCTTGTTTTTTATTAAGCATATACGAATTAAAAATCATAAATAATGCCTGAACAGGCGAGAATAGCTAAAGCGAGAGTGAGTTCGACATTTTCTGAATAAAAAATGAAGAAAAAAAAATGTTGATTCATCGGGGATTGAACCCGGACCGTAAGCATCGTTAATCCGCTACGCTGCCAATTCAGCCACAACACTCATTGCTGGTAGAGAATCATTTATGATACACCCTTATCCATAATGTTTACTGTTGAAAAAAAAAATGTCGAAACGATCGCGGCAAAGGCTCAAGATTTATTTTTGAACCTCCCACGGTCGTTACGGCGTTTTATTTTTCAACGCAGTTCGTCGTTAATTTTATTAACCCGCATTTTCGGCATAAACGGGCAACCGAGAGAAAACAATGATCTCGATACATGTTTTTCACATTGAAATTCATTTAATGCATATTCCAATCCGCAGTACGGCCACACATATATGTCGAGCTCGATCGGACGGAAAACCTCGCTCCGTTCGCCCGTCGAGCGAGCGCGATTTGCGAGGGGCAGAGACTTTTCCCCTTCCGAGCTACCCATTCGTGTTCACGCTGACTGCGATACCGACTTGAACGGTGATCACGGACTCGCGCGGCTACAAGGGAATCTGCAACCTCGACAGAGGCGATGATCACGAAATCATACTCCCGAACTCATCGCCGCGATTTAGCGCCATTTACGAGGCACGCCGAAAAGGGCCGCGTTGCACATCTCCCTACTAATCTCTGTGAATACCGCCCTAAGTATCCTGAGACTTAGTCCAGAGAGGATTCCCAGTAAACCAGTCATGTAACGGCAATATAACGTGGAAGTTACAATTAATATCACAATGTTACCCTTGTATAGTATAACTGTTATGTAATATGGAAATCACACTGCAATGTTTCACTCGATATCTGTATGTCATATACATATAACGTACCATGGTAACATCATGGTTACATTACCAAAATGTATACCAGTCTCATAACATGTGTGTAACAATGTGAGTATAACATTGGTAATATTCAGGTTATGTAAACGTTGTGAAAGGGTATGATATTGCAGTTACATAACCAACATATTGTAACTGTTACATATAAGGTTGATAACAATGTGAATGTAACATTGGTAATATTCAGGTAATGTATATGTTATGAACTGTTGCAATATTGCAGTTTCATAACCAGTACTTGCAACAGTCACATAACATTGTTACAACCATGTAAGTATAACAATGGTAACACGTACATAATGTGAATGTTCTAAAACGGCTAAATGTTGCAGTTACATAGCTAACATATCGTAACCGTTACATATTATACCTGTAACGATGTGAATATAACATTAATAATATTCAAGTTATGTAAATGTTATGAAATGTTGCAATATTGCAGTTGTATAGCCAGTACTTGCAACAGTCACATAATATTGTTACAACCATGTGAGTATAACCATGGTAATACGTACATAATATGAATGTTCTAAAACAATATAATATTGCAGTTACATAACTAGCATATTGTAACTGTTACATATTATGTTTATAACGATGTGAATACAAAATTGGTAATATTCAGGTAATGTATATGTTATAAAATGTTGCAATATTGAAGTTGTATAACCAGTACTTGCAACAGCCACCTAACATTATTACAACCATGTGAGTATAACAATGAGTATAGTTACGTAGCCAACATATTGTAACCGTTACATATTATACCTGTAACGATGTAATTTTAACATTAATAATATTCAAGTTATGTAGATGATATGAAACGTTGCCGATTTTGTATGATTAAGGGCGGGTATTTCCAACTTCTCGGTAAGCCTCTACCTGCCAGTTATCCTATGCTTGATAATGTATGTTAACATTAATATTAACTTAGGCCGAAAAAAATAAAAATTTTAAGATGTTTTTTTCAGCTCCATTATTGTATATAGCTATAAAACTTATTCTTTTACAACATTGTTTCAACCTTCTAAAATACGAAAAAATATTTTTTATTTTGATTCATTGAATATTTTTTTAGAAGGCGCCAAAGTTGCGTCTTTGAAAATAATACCTGGTCCCATAGCCGACAGTTAATCTCAGGATTGGCAAGTCTGAGACAAAAAAATCCAAAAGCATTTTAAAGAGAAAGGTTTCGTACACAACAATTTACCACAGTTACTACAAAATCGATGAAAACAAAAAATGGCGGATGTTTGACCCAAATTTGTGGAATGATGCGGTGTTGCCATATGTCTTCTTATTATAGGGGACAAATATTTTTTACGGAAAATTATTTCGTCTAAATTTCAATGCAAACCCTGCAGTGTTATAAGTTGCAACTTTAAAACCTATTATCTCCCAATCTAAATAGTCGACTGTTCTGAAATTTCACTCAAACATGCATAATGATATGAACAATGTCTTGTTAAAACTTGAACAAAATCTATAGAAACCAAGATTGCGCGCTCGTACTACCTTAAAAACAAAAGATACATGGATTATATTTTTCGTTACATTTTTAGTAATTAGTTGATTAGTACGATTATTGCGATTATATCGTATAGTATCTAGTCGATCGGCAAAGTAAAAAACGATGTATAGTTCATCATAATTATTATCAAATAAAGAACTTTACTTTTCCATATATATATTATTTTGACTATTAATAATTTTTTATCCATTAAGAGACGCCATGGAAATATTTTAAATTACATTATGGCTTAATTATACTTCGAAATTTAGCGATATATTTCATAAAAAGACTTCAAAGGTATTTATGAAGCAATAAAATGTATAAGGTCGAATATGATCAATAACTAATCATATTTTTACAGTAATTACGAACATAGCTTGGTGGAAAATTATAATTGAACCATAGTGTCAAATTATTTGTATTTTTAACATACATAACATAACATAACAATTGAGAACACTGTAATGTTGCATTTATACCAAATGTATTATAATTCGTGTTACCATAATATTAGTTATCTCAGCTCTCACGTAACCTTTCGTGTTAATACAACATTAAATTTCCTTCAACTGTTACGTAAACATGCATGTGAATGTAACAAAACATTTACATAAACTGTTATCTAACCATTGATGTACTTGTAATATAAATTTCATATCAACCATTAAATAACTGTTCAAGTTAATGTAATATTACAGTTATATCAGCGGATAGGTAACAGCTAGGTTCACTGTTATATTACATTTTGAAATTGCGGTTATGTAACTGTTGTGCTACTTAATACAGTCCGCCCTCCGAATAAGAAACCAAAAGCCCCCAAGGGGACGAGCTTTTCTTATACAGGGTGCGCCAGAGAAACTTACTTATTTGAAAGGTCAATAAAAACAAAAGTACTTCAATTATTGTTTTAATTTTTTTTTTATTTGAGAATACAATATCCCAATTTTTTTTTCATGCAGTCTTGAAAATGACATCGGATAAATGGCGACCCCCATTGCGCATACACTGATGAAGTCGATTTTTAAAATTCGTATCCACTCTTTGCAGCATATCAATCGGTATGTTGGCAATGGCGTCGCGAATGTTGTTCTTGAGGTGTGCTATGGTCCGTGGTCGATCGACATAAACCAGAGATTTCAAATAACCCTATAAAAAGAAATCGCATGGAGTCAAATCTGAAGAGCGTGCCGGCCATTGGAGATCGCCTCTGAGAGAGATGAGGCGGTCGGGGAAATGTTGTCGCAACAAATTCATTGAGTCTCGTGCTGTGTGTGCTGTGGCTCCATCTTGCTGAAACCACACGTTCCTAACGTTCATTTCTTCGAGTCTTGGAAGATAAAATTCCTCGATCATGTTCCTGTAACGAGCTCCATTCACGGTAACTGCGCGTTCGTTTTCTTCAAAAAAATAAGGACCAATTATTCCCATTACCGACATCGCACACCAGACAGTAACTCGCTCACAATTAAGTGGCTTTTGGTGAAGCTCACGTGGATTTACATCACACCAATAACGCATGTTTTGCTTCTTGACGCAGCCGGAAATGTGGAAGTGAGCCTCGTCACTGAAAAAAACGACCGCGTCTTCAGGCAGGTTGTCAACCAGCATTTCACATGCATTTTGACGGGCAACAAAATCGCGTTCAGTTAATTCTTGCACAACAGCCAATTTATAGGGATGAAATTGAAGGTCTTCATGGAGAATTCGTCGAACAGTGGTGTCAGAAATTCCCATAGCAGCTGCGTGTTTGCGAGCCGAACGCCGGGGAGAACGCACAACTGATTGCCTCACTCTTTCGACATTTTCCGGAGTTCTGATGGTCCGTTGAAGTCCATTTCTGGGTTTAGCGACACTTCCACACTCCCGAAATGAGTTAACCCACGACAGAATCGAATTACGGCCAGGAACGAGTCTGTGAGGAGGAATTTCAAAGCGAGCGCGGAAGGCACGTTGCGTAGCAACAAGTGAGCGACCGTTAGAAAAGAAGCTCTCGACTGCGAAGGCCCGCTGCTCTCTAGACCAGAGCATGATGGCAACTGACTGGAGGGAGAAACAAACTTGGGAACTTCCCCCTCCAGATGCGCCCCCTCTCGCCCCTCTACCCACCCAACTCACCGCGCGGGAATTTTTTCAAATAAGTAAGTTTCTCTGGCGCACCCTGTATATCGCACACCCCCACCAGGCGCGCTCGACACCTCGGTCTGTCTCTCTCACTCTTTTACGCATGCGATCCTCTCAACAAGAAACTCGCTCGAACGAGTTGCAACCTAGTATTCACATCGCCCATGCAAAAACGTTTTTGACTACGCGTGGACATTTATTTAGCGAATTTTTGTTTCACGTTAATATACAGACTATTGAATATTATTGTGTACTACTGTATCTGAATTACTATTAACTGTTATAAAATGACCGAAACTGTAAAGAAGCGTAAGAGATCAGACTGTAGTATACAAGTCGAAGAAAATATTACAGAATCTGCGCCACAACGTGATAATTCAAACAAAGAGCTTTATGTCCATATTGTTTTATCCCATTTATATAAAAGAAGAAGTCAATATCTCTGAGGATTCATCTTCAATGGCAGAGTTCGACTCTCTCAAAAATATTCCACCGTCAATTGAGTGCGTTGCGGATCCAAATAATACGCAACAAGACGAAAACGCTTTTCTTTACGTCTCGGAAACTTTTGCTGTTTTATGTGAAAATCTTTAAATTTTGCCCGAACAGTCTCTCCCAGGCTGGTTTCTTAACTAGAGGTTCCGCCCACAGAATTCTCGAGCTCGGAGTTCGAGTTGGAGTGAAGGAAGCGCTCGAGTGAGGAACAGGGGAAAGTTTCTTATTGCTGGGTTTCTTATCCGGAGGTCGGACTGTATATTACAGTTACTCTACACAATAAACCAGTAACGTAACTGAAGTATAACGGTTACATAAGATGGTACATAACCAGTAATACTTATGAGTAGGAAATAAGAACTTACACGTAAGTTGCATGTAATATTCGAGTAATATAACTTGTTACTTTCGTTAACGTTACCATTACATTTTCGTTACATAGCAGTTGCATTATACAACAAACAACTAACATAACAAAAATGTAACGGTTACATCAAATATTACATAACGAGTAATACTCATGAGTGGGAAATAGCAACTTACATGTAAGTTGCATGTACTATCCGGTAAACATTACTCGTTATTTTCAGTTACTTTGCCGTTACATTGCCGGTACAGAACTGTGTTTACTGGGTTGTAGAGGAGAGGTGGAGTTGACAAGCTGACGAGATGTAGAAAAAATGACTATGTCATCGGCAAATTGAAGGCAGGGGCTTTGCGGGTCAAGGTGTCGTTCTAATTAGTTTGTATATAGAATATATAGCAGCGGGCTTAGAATGCAGCCTTGAGGAACACCTTTGAGGATTTGGAAGGTGTAGAGATTCGGTCGGTGGCTCTCTACTCCTGTAGTTATCCGCTACTTGTCCAGGTTCTGTAAGGTCGGTAAGATAGGAAGAGGCAGGAAAAGAATGTTTGCGTTTCGTCTCGGATACAGTGACAGACTCATCAGTAGGGCTGTGTCACTGTACTCTGCCCTAGACGCGTTGGGTGTTAGGATCTAGGGGAAAGACGGTTTATATATTGGAACGCATGCATGCCCCTGCGACCGCTTGTGAGAAACGCTGGAACGATGTAGCCGCGTAGCGGTGAGATGGTGGAACTAGCAGGACCGCCACAAAGGGACCGTGAATAACACCAGCTACCTTAAAGTGGAGGGAACGAGAAGAAGTGAGATTGTAGATGAATCTGCAGTAGGGCTGTGGGAGGCCAATGTGTTTGAGGTAGTCGGTTAGAATACCCAGGTCGACGTTGTTAAAGGCATTGAACACATTCAAAAAAATACATGCCGTAAAGCTGCGGGTCGAGAAACTTTTGTAGATCTCGGTTGTGAAAATGGAGAGATTATCGAGACAGGATTTAGATTTACGAAATCCAAATTGTGATGAGGAATAAGCTCTCTAGCCATTGTATAAGACGAGAATGAAGGAGTCTTTCCATAAGCTTAAGAAAGCAAGAGGCTTGAGAGATGGAGCGGAATTTGCCGAATGTAGATTTGGGGATGAAAAAAACCAGGAAGTCGTGCCATGATTCCGGGAACAGATGAGATCGAAAGAGGTTGTTGAAGGTATCAAGAAGAGTTACGAGAATAGAGTGGGGTAATTTGGAGATGATATGAAAATCAATTTTGTCTAGGCCTGGAGCGGATTTGGTGTTACACATTGAAATTGCTGAATCAAGTTCTTTAAGCGAGAAGAGGGAATCGAGAATTGGGTTTTGCAAAAAAGGGATATCCTCTGTCAGGATGTTGGGATAGAAACAAGAGGGTTGACAGATAGAAGGGATGAGGAACAGAATTTTTTCTTGGGTCGTGATGTTGGAAAGGACAGAATTGGGATCGAAAAGGTTCCTGTTTCGGAGGCTCTTAGTTTTAGCCCAGACTTTGTTAGTTGGAATGCGAAAATCACTAGTTTGGGTAAATTCTGTCCACGAGTTTTTCTTAGCTTTTGTAAACGTTTATTTGGCTATGGCATCCAATTTTTTCGCTTGAATGAGGTTATCCAAGTTACCTAGGCGCCTGAAGGAGGCCCAGGCCTGTTTGCGTGCGGCGTTGGCGGCGTCACATTCCGAATTCCACCATATGGTGGGTCAGGATTTGAATGTGAAAGCTCTATCAGCTGTTGCACAGTAGGAGAAAAGCCCAAAAACCTGGCCAAAACCTCAAATGACCTTTGACGGGAATGAAAATTGGCTTACAGGGGTTTTCAAGGTCGCTGATTACGAATCTGAAAGCCAAATTATCGTAAACAAAATGGCCGATCCAATATGGCTGACATGAATGTTAAAAAGTTGCCAGATGTCGACAAAAATTGGTATTTACGGGTTTTCAAGGTCGCTGATTACGAATCCGCAAGCCAAATTATCGTAAAAAAAATGGCCGATCCAATATGGCCGACATGAACGTCGTATTACCCGGGCTTGTTACTACAGTGTCTGTAGGTGCGGCAAAACATACCTGCTTGCTAAGCCATTCACCGTTATTCTTGAAAAATACACAGGATTTTCTGTGAGCTTGTTGCCACCTCGTTCTCATTTGATTGAAGAGTATCGAAAAAGTCTGTTTCGAGTCCTCAGGCACTACAACTGTACGTCCGGTGTCCTTGGAAATTTTTTCTACCATAAATTCGATCAAGGAAGCGAATTTATCGGATAAATGCTCGCTGATTATCAGAAATACTTCTTTCCTTGTCAGCACCAATTCTTTGTAACCGGATCCTGTAATAAAGACATAAAATTGTAGAAAATTGGTGTTAAAGGAAAAGATAAAATTTTCAATTAATACAAAAACTTGAACAATGTACATTATTTTACCAAATAAATAACCGCAATAATTGAAATAATTTTAAAAAAATTAGACAGAAAATATTGACATGGATTTGGTTAAAAGAAAGCTTTGCTTACTATATAATATATATATATTCAAATATTTTATTTGAATGTTATAACATTTCATTCATATTTAAGAAATTTTTATGTGGTTGATTTTAATATGTATATATATATATGCATACGTATATATCATAATTAAATCACAGAAAATTTATATATATATATATATACACATACATATATATTAAAATAATTTATTTCAAGCGTATAACAGCCGTCTTGTCCGTTATGATGCTACTTCACCCATTCTCAGGTAGAGGCGCAGAGGCTGCTCAATAGTGCCGCGTGCACGCTCGGCTACCGCACGATGCGAAAAAAATCATAACGGACAAGACGCACGTTTTCCGCAGGTAACTCTTGTAAATTTCGAAAGCTTATACATTAAACTAAAGGCCGAGACTAGGAGCTTTGCAAAATGTGACAAAATATATAACTTTTCGGACCGTTGAAAATATAAGTTTTCAAAATTATTCAATTTTATTTATGCCGAAGGCTATACTACATTTCAATCATTTATACATAAACTTTAGATTCAACCGATGTAAAAACATGTTCTACATACCTCCAGAAGTCGTATCCATGTTGCAGAATTGAAATTAAACCCGTCACTTTAAAGTTATGGGTTTTTGAAGTCAGCGTTATTTTCGTCTGTTCAGCGCGTGACACGTACACTCTTCACGAACACTAACTGCCAACTGACGCTGCGGCGCAGGTATACACTTAAAGGGCTTTCCCTTCCACAATAGAATGCAGTTACTAGTCCTCTACCTGAATGACTACTCAACTGACCCTATTTCGAAAATTTATTTTTTGGGGTTTTGGCCGGGTTTTTGGGCTTTTCTCCTACTGTGTGTTGGTAAGCTCGAACAAGAGTGAAGAATGGACTCTTTAATGGCTTGAGTTAGCTTGTTGTATTGAATTAATGGAGAAGGGTCGGCAATAGTGGGAGCCACCGAATTCAGGGATTCCTTAAAAAATACCAATCCATTTTTTTAATAGGGTGGCGGTGAAAGGAGAATTTGAAGGTCGGTAAAGAGACACCGATTGTGATAGTGATAGGAAGGTGGTCGCTGAGGAGAGAGTCTTCTTCGACTTGCCATTCGCAGAAGGGGAGCAGGTTGGGGGAGACTAGGGAGAGGTCGATGGCTGACGCAGCGTTATTGAAATTAGAGGGATTTGTAGTGAGAGATCCATCGTTGAGTAGAGAGACGTTATTGTCGATAAGAGAGTGTAATAGGGAGGAGCCGGAAGGGCTGTTAGTTGCACAACCCCACGCGGTGTGGTGGCAGTTGAAGTCGCCAGCGAGAAGGATGTTCCCATTCGGAGGGAGGGAATCGAAGAGGTTTTGGTACACATTAGTGCTCGTGCGAGCAGTTGGGGCACGGTACAGAGATACAATGGTGAACGGTCCGAGAGAGGTCGGGATAGAGATCGCTAGGGTGTCTAATTGGTCCGTAATATTGAGAGTATGATTGATTTGTTTAAAAGGAATGTCTATTTTAAGGGCGATGGCTAGGCCGCCGCCTCTTTGGTAAGATCTGTTTTTGGCGAGAAGGTGGGAACCCTTAAGTTTAGGGATAGAAGAGTCGGTGAGCCAAGTTTTACATAGAATAATGATGTTATACGAAAGGGCGATGTTCAGTAAAAGACCAATTTTATTGAGAAGACTACGGCAGTTCGATTGCAAGATTTTTAGCTTGTTATTGGGAGCCATATTGAGATTGCGGAGAAAGGGAAGCGAGAGAGCTAAGGAGTGTTGCGAAGAAGGGAGATACCGTATCCATTAAGCCAAGAGAAATCAGCGTCGGAATGAGCTGTTGCGTGATAATGTTGACAAGGGTAGAGATTAAGTCGCTGTTTTGCGCCGTCTGGGAGGGCTCGATTGATGCGGATTTGAAAAAGGGTGGGATGGCCCGGGAGTTGGATCAGGGTGGGAAGGGAGTTCGGCGCTTTGTTGAAGGGCGAATCCGTTTTGAGAGAAGGGGTCAAAGGCCTCCGTTTGGAGCCATGAAAAGGTTGTTGTGGGCTGTACGTGTGGCAAGCGTCGATTGATGAGCGACGTTCAGATTCTTGAGTGTTTTTTGCTGAGGGATCACGTGAAGCGAAGCAATGTTTGCATTAGATGGCAGTGGGGGCGATACGGAGGATGGGGGTTGTTGCAGCGTTTGAGGTGGGCGTGAAGCGACCTCACCGTACGCAATCAGTGGTTGCTTGATATGGATCGGCGAAGGTGGGGCGAGAGAGTGTGTCGAGGGGAGAGACGGGAAGTGCACGGATGAACTCATAACCCGCTCCCCATAACATAACCGGCCCCCAAGAAGCTGTCTGGCCTCGAAGAAAGGGATGCCTCTCTCTACCACCGTTATTTTTATATTTTTTTGATGGAGGAAGGCAGGACATTGCCTGCTAATTGGAAGATGATTTCCTTTACAATTGGTGCAGGAAGGCGGACCATCCCTATTCGGGCACTCTTCATCCCCCTCGTGCTTCCTGCAGCCGCAGCGAATGCACTTGGGGCGGCTCTTGCATTGTTGAGAGACATGATTGAACTAGAAGCATAACAAGCAATTCTTCACTGGAGAATGTCAAGGATCCACCGTGTGACGCGCCTAAAAGAGTGAAACGTGATCGGGGCGAGAGCGACCCTCGAATTTCAGGTAGAAGGATTGAGTAGGGAGAAGCTTGGGTTCGTTGTTGATGGTGACTTTGCGGTTTTTCCTACCAGCATCTATGACCGAGACGGAACAGTCGATTTTTTCGAGGAGCTCCTCCCTCGAGATGTCCAGGGGAACACCCCGGATGAGACCCTTGCAGTTTATGAAGGAGTCTGGGATAAAGGCAACCAGGTTTTTGGATGCGAGAGGATGCTGTTAGCCGCCTGAGCGTTTGAAAATACGACTGAGCATTGTTGTCGGCCGGAATTGAAGACGGCCAATATTGTATGGTTTGGAGAGCACGGTTAGGAGGATTCTGCCTACCTTAGTTGCGTTCAGTCGAGGTGATTTAGGATCGATTGACTTATCTTGGGTCAGGACAACAAACGGGCCGGAACTCTAAGCTCCGTACTTATTCGCTCGAAGATGGTTCGGGACAGAGGATGCTCCGGCAACTTGCGTTGAACGCGCTTGCGTTATGTTATTATTGTTCCGGGACTCTGCATCGGGCTCGAGGTGTTTCGGCTTGGCGTTTTTTTTCCTGACAGGTCATCGGTCGGCTCATGCGGGCGTTTCCGTGAATCTGGAAATGATTCGTTATGCAGGTCCTCGATTTGTTTTTGAAGGTTAGGTGGGTGAGAGCAGTCAAAGTCGGAGTACTCGTCCATAGGGTCCTCGTCCTGAGCATTCAGAGTCAGCCACAGTGCAGCCAGATCGCGCGTAAAAGTTACCCCCTCTCTAGTCTTTTACGAGCCCATCACACAATCATAGTAGCGCGTGTCCTTGAGCGAGCGACGCTCGGACATCTTCGGAAAGAGCCGAGCACGGTCGAAGTTTCCCGACCGCGCCTTCGGCAGCTACACCAACACATGGACGCTGAGCACGTTCATGTGCGGCCAAGCCGAAACGAAAGCTTCGAGGGAAAAAGCAACCTGAGCATGACTCACGCGTGACATCACCCGACGGCACGCGGGAAGCTTTTAGATGATTCCAATGCTTATTTAGCTCTTGATTCTCTGCGTTATTAATGTATACAAAAAAATGTATCGCGCACTCCGATCGCTTATTTTTTTAGTTTATACGCTAATTTAAATATAATAATAAATTTAAATTACAACTTATTTATCTTATATAAAATTGTTTACGCTTTACTCACACCCGTCCTTATGCCAAATAAATTATAATTCATAAAAGTAAGCGGAAATATATTTATATTCGTATTATTATATTAATTCTCATACTTTCATCAAGCGATAAAGCCTTATCCCCAAAAACAAGCCAATCATCCATCCGGCCGCGAATCGTAAGTACCAGAAAGTGCACATATTCTACAAGCAATGAGATGGTCCCGTTGGTAGCGTTCCTGGCTTCGGTCCGCAGGGGCCCCTAGTGAAAATCTTTCTCCAAATTTTTCATAATTTCCCATATTTTAGTCGTATTTGGATTTTCGGAGAAAAAATGATTTAAAACAGAATCAAGTTCTGGTCTATTTCCGAAAAACACATTTTTTTGAACTGAAAATTCATGATTTCTCATTTTTTTGCCGGAAATTTCTCTTTTTCCTATTACCTGAGTGAACGGCTGCGAAGATATTCGGAGAAAATTTAAAGATGGAAAAAATGAGATTTTCGTAAAAAAAACTTGTTAATATTTTTTTCCGAAACTTTTTCTTTTTCCTATTGAGTGAACGGCTGCGGAGATATTCGGAGAAAAGTTATAGATGAAAGAAATGAGATTTTCGTAAAAAAAACTTATTACATTTTTTATCCCTCATAATTCTGAGAAATAATGAATTTCCAAAATTTTGTGATAAAGCATTATCATAATTCTTTATCGCTTGATGAAAGTATAAGAGAATGAATATAATAATACGAATATAAATATATTTCCGCTTACTTTTATGAATTACAATTTATTTGGTATAGGGACGGATGTGAGTAAAGCGCAAACAATTTTTTAGAAGATAAATAAGTTGTAATTTAGATTTATTATTATATTTAAATTAACGTACAAACTAATAAAATAAGCGGTCAGAGTGCGCCATATATTTTGCGACCCTAAAAGATAACTAATTAAAATAACTACCCAGATAGACAGTCGTGATCATCACGCCGGGCATACAATTGATGAAGCAAATTTTACAGCATATTGACTACATGTCATGATGCAAAGCCGTGAACTCATTTAGTATAGTGAATGTACAAAGCATTTTGATCTCAATATGTCGTTTACAAATGCATCGTACGTTTGAATCACGTTGAACTCATATCTCTGTGCTCAAGTGTCCACAATTAATATCTGCAAATTTTACGTCATATGGAAGTCATCCAGTGACTGTGTTGATGAATTCACTGAGTTAGCACTGGTAGTAGACATGCCATGCAAGCAATATTACGGCGATGTGCATGTTTGTCAGTGATACATTCGATGGGCGCAACATGACGGCGATATACGTGTTTCTCAGTGATATATCCTATGACGGCGATATGCATGTTTCTAAGTGATACATTCGTTGAGCGCAATATGACGGCGATATGTATATTTTATCAGTGATACATCCCAGGAGCACAATATGATGGCGATATGCATGTTTCTCAGTAATACATTCCATGACGGCAATATGCATGTTTTCAGTGATACATTCGGTGAGCGCAGTATGACGGCGATATGCATATTTCTCAGTGATACATCCCATGAGCGCAATATGACGGCGATATGCGTGTTTCTGTGATACATCCTATGACGGCGATATGCATATTTCTAACAAGGAGAAGGCAGAGCCTGGATGTCGCAAATCGGGTTCTCCTTTCGCGTGGTGAAAGTTGAAGACCTCCGAATGAACGTCGCTTTTGATTCTTGTTCCAATAAGCCTTAGTTGCTGAGATATCGCGATTTGAAAATTTGGGAGTTTCGTCTTGTGCCTAAAGTACGTTGAGCGTTGACACTTGAGAGAAGAACGGCCGTAGCTAATACGGTAAGACGACAGACCGGCACTCTGAAAGTTCACGGTTGGCGTCCCTATGCTTTTTTTAATTCTATTTTTTTTTTAATTTTATAATCTCTCATAAGACTTTACATGTGCAGGTAAATAAGAAAATTCGAAAATATATATTACTAGTTTTATTTATCTATTATATTAAAATAGGTAATCCAATAATAAAGTCACAATTACAAAGCAATATAATATTGAATAACAAATAATTAATCTATTAATCACGTCACAATAAGAAAGCAAAATAATATGGTATAAAAAATAAATAATTAATCTAATTCACAGAAAAGCATATTTAAAGATATATATCTTCAAATATGCTTTCCTGATAGAATTTATAAGGTTAAATATAGTTGCGGTGGTATTACGTTCATTTTATGTTCGTGGTGTCGTAAGCTTTTGTGCTTCTCTTGCTTTTACGATGGTTTCCACCCTCCAATTTGTCAACGAACTGATCTGATAGAAGAAGAATCAGAATAATTACCTGCCGCGAAATTTGCAAGTGTGAATTAGATTAATTATTTATTTTTTAGACCATATTATTTTGCTTTGTAATTGTGACTTGATTATTAGATTAATTATTTGTTATACAATATTATCTTGCTATGTAATTGTGACTTCATTATTGGATTAATTATTTTAATATAATAGATGAATTAAACTAGTAATACATATTTTCGAATTGACTTCTTTACCTGCACATGCAAAGTCTTATGAGAGATTATAAAATAAAAATAAAAATTAAATTAAAAAAAAAAGCACGGGACGCGAACCGTGAACTTTCAGAGTGCCAGTCCGTCGTCTTACCGTATTAGCTACGGCCGCTCTTGTCTTAAGCGTCAACGCTCAACGTACTCTACGCGCGAGCCGAAACTCCCAAATTTTCAAATCGCGATATCTCAGCAACTAAGGCCTATTGGAAGAAAAATCAAAAACGACGTTAATTCGGAGGTCTTCAACTTTCACCACGCGAAAGGAGAACCCGATTCGCGACATCCAGGCTCTGCCTTCTCCTTGTAAGTGACACATTCGATGAGCGCAATATGACGGCGATATGTATATTCGTCAGTGATACATCCCATAAGCGCAATATGACGGCGATATGCATCCAAATCCAGAATGATACAAATACGCAGATAAAAAGAAAATTTGCACAAGTGTTAGAATAGCTAGGTAGGTAGGGCGCTCGGCTCTCGAATTAAAAGACGTGGTTCAAACCGTAGGTAGGTACAAAAATTTAACTAGGCAGAATACGATTTTAATACATTTATCATATAGGCAGGAACATCAGTAAAGCGTATGGGGATAATAAAAATCCTACCAGATTTTTTTTATCAATATTTTGGGGTTTATTTGGGGTATATTCGTGAGCCAAATTTGCTAGTCTGATGAATTCACTGCATGCATATTCGCGTGAGAACAACTTTGCTTCATTTGGATGTATTATTGTGAATTATCATGTGGTGCAAATATGACTTCAACGGGAGCACTCATAAGGGATACACAGCTGTGAGACTTTCTATGCCGCAGTGATGATGTACATATGATGCCAATATGAGGTACATCCGTCTATCTGGGTTTGTTTATACATTTAAAAGTTTACCTTTCTGTGTTCTCTCTGCTTTTTCTGGTGCTACTTTTAGCACATATGGCTTGCTCGACGTACTGTCAACTAAATTTAGTGACTGCAAAGTATCCGTAGTGCGGATTATTGTTTACTGGATTTTCCGCCTTTGTTTGAGGACGTGTTCGAGTATTGTGAGGCCGCGGTCCAGATTGCGCTTACAACGTTCATAGCGTGCTTACGGTTGATCTGATTGGTCCCATTGCAGTGAGTATTGCGCTTACAGTGCAATTCGCATCACGCCCCTATAAAGGGACGCATCAACAGGTACTGCTACCACTGGTCAGTTCGGCAGCGTATATCGGAACACACTCCGTGGTTTCGTCACTTCCTTCGACCCGTCGTTTTAGTGACTTTTCTCACTCCTTCTAGAATTCGTCCTTGCCTCCAGGTACTGGGGCGAAAAATTTCACGCGACACAAAAGAAGAAAACATTGCAAGACTGTTCGACCGAGCGGATTGTTTTTTTTTAAATAAGAGAACAACCATTCTAATTCCATAGTTTTGTGCGCTTTTTCTTTCTGATTGAGGTATTTCGTTCTATTTTCCTTCTTCAGGCCTCGACAGAGCGAGCCATTTTGGTAAAAAAAATGAATGAAAAAATTATTGTTTTCGTATATTTATCATAATTCTAAATCCAGGCTGTGTTTATTTCGAACATTTAGATTATTTTTTTTTTCATCTAATATGACTAATGTAACCAGAGCGATAGACGTATGGCGAGGTCAAGTTTAATTTGTAAAAATATTATCCCCAGGTATAATCCTAGGACGTAAGATATGGGGTGTAAGGCACTGAGTTGGCAGCAGTGCACACCGTATTCGACATTTATGTAGGAACAGTGCGCATGCGGAAGTATGCGCCCGTGCATTTTCGTATGATATTCCGGTCTACTATATTTTATGAATTCATAACGTTTATTTATCTTTTGGCCGGATGTACACGATATTTCAAAAATCTTAATGATGATAATAAAGTTCTAAATAAAAATGAAATCGATTAAAACGCAAACGAAGAAAACGGTTTAAATTTGAACTGAAAAAATTGGCATGAATTTAATTGAAAAAAATCGGATTAAGTTCAATCAGAAATAAAATCGGCTTTACACTCATAAGGAAAAAATCGTTATCAAATCAAACAAAAAAAATCGGTTGAAGCTCAACTTAAACAATTCCGTATAAATTTAACAAAAAAAATCAGTTTACAATTCAACTAAATAAAGTTCTGCCCGTTAGTACACAGGGAAAACGGGGGAAAGGAAATGACACAGCAGTAATGAATGAAGACAGCCGATCGCTGCAGCACGGTTGTTTCTCTTGAAGTTTCTTGTATTCAAAGACAAAGAAGAAACGAAACAAAAATATTCCAAAGATGCAGAGCTTCGTAACAAATGTATATCGGAAATTTTGTCGACACATGTTCGGGGCAAGACATTCCCTTGTTATTGTCCCTTCCGATTCGATTATCCAGAGTGGGGTTGTAAAATTGTAAACTGCAAATATCTCGGTAAATAGTGATGCTGGATCAAAAGGTCTTAGATCAAAATTGATCTATATATACATTTACGTAGGGAAATATTTATATATTTCTGTTGTACGCAATGAGTTATGTATTTTCGCATAGAATTTCTATAATTAGTTCGTAATATGATGAAGGAAAGATGTTTTTTCAAATATTCAAGGTTTTCGGATATACGTGCAGATGTATAAAATGAAAAAAAAAATAAAGGAACTGTATTTTCGTCGACTGGCAATTGCGATCTCGGACAACGCCGTTCCTTCGTTGTAGAAAAAAAGAGAAAAACGGTTTTATGGTGTCAAGATGAAACGAAATAATATATTGCGTACGTGTGTACGCAGATGGGTAGAATCGCGCGCGAAAGACTTCTTGGGAGATCGGTAATTTTGGAATTTGGGACCGAGAGACGGTGGAGGCGGCGGAGCCAGCCCGCCAGCGCTCCCCCGTTTTTGATAGGCAGTTTTGCGTCTCGGCTCCCGTACTTGCGACATTACAAAGTACTTGATATATCGTTGCATTACGTATATACAGGGTGAACGTTTCAAGTTGGTGTAACCAAATATCTCGAGGAATCCATTTTAGGAAAAAATGTTTCAAGGAAAAGTTTTACAGTTTTGAGGAATTCTTGCTCGGCCGCTATTTTCAATGTTTGTCAATGGGAACGAATATTTTTTATTTTATAATCTTTTTTTCTATGCTTTTTCCCGTTTGAGCTCAATTTCTCAAGATGTTTTCAATATTCAATATCTTTAAAAATTGAAGGGGAAGGAAAATCAATTTCGAGCAAATGATAGTTAATTTATTACAGAAAAATTATATTGGGAAAAAAATGTTCCTAATGACAAAGTCAAGTTGACCTTACAATAACCTTAAAAATTGCCATTAAATAAAAAAATAATCAATACCATAATTTGTGTTGCGTGAAACTATGTAACTGTTATCCCAAAGTTTTTTCCGTTTAACGTCAATATTTCAAGATGTTTGCAATATTCGGACTAGTCGCTGACAAAATATTCGATAGAAAATCTTCCAAAATTGAAGTCGAACGAAAAAAGATTCGATCAAAAGTTACTCAATTACTCACGGAAAAAATAGCTTCCCATTTAAAAAGTATAGTTAACCTTGAAATAACCGTGAAAATCGGTACGACATAAAAAATAATCAATTCCAATATTTTCGTACCTTGCAAACAGCTGAACTTTTATTTAAAACTTTTTTTCCTAAAGTGCATTATTCTCGAGATATTTCGTTGTGTTGCTCAGTACACCCGGTATAAGTTTTCGCGGTACCCTCATGATATGTCGCCACGCAATGCACGGAGATCCCTAACGCAACAATGCTCACAGCTCGAGGACTTGTCGCACCGCGGTGACGATCGATCGAGAACCGACGCCGTAAGCGTCGACGAGGACAGCCGGTGGCCCGGAGCGCGGAATTTCCTCGACGGCCAGTCTCTTGAGGACGACATCGCGCTGGAGTGCGAGTGCCGAGGCGACGGCCTCGCCGAGGCCGCCCTCCGGGTAGTGATCCTCGACGGTGACGACGCGACCGCCAACTTCCTTCGCATTCTTGATGATCATCTCCCGATCGATTGGTTTGATCGTGAAGGGATCGAGGACTCGTGCGTTGACGCCCGTCTTCGCGAGCTCGTTGGCCGCCTTAATCGCTTCGTGCAACGTGATACCAGCGCCGATTACGAGCACCTGATCGCTCGGCGTCGATCTAATGATCTTCGCTTTTCCCGCGACGAATTCCTCCTCGTTCTTATATAGTACCGCCGTATTCGGTCTCGACGTTCTTATGAAGCAAATTCCCTTCGTATTGGCGGCGATCTCCACAGCCCGTTCCGCAGACACAGCGTCACTCGGATAGAACACGGTTGAGCCCGGAATCGAGCGAAACATCGCGATATCCTCGAGGCCCATCTGCGAGGGACCATCCTCGCCAATCGATACTCCACAGTGCGAACCCACGAAATTCACGTTCGATTGCGATATCGCGCCCATTCGGATCTACAAAAAAAGGTTCGTTTTTTGTATCATCATGACCATGATGGTTATTATTATTGTAAAATATATATTCCATGTTTGTTTGTCGAATTTTTTTGTTCGTTCCATCTTTCGGTGATATGGAAAGTTCAATGTCTTTCGATAGCGTCATATCATATATTCGATATACGTGGCATGGCGTGTAATGTATCGTTCTACCGGTATCTACATACTGTGACGGAAAATTCATCTTCCCCCAACACGTCACAAAAGGGACCTCCTATTTTTCCCGGCGATTTATTTAAATTGGCGCCAGCCGCCGTGGCGGCTCGCCGGGAAAATTAGCCGGACGAAGTCCGACCGGAGGTCACC
>OZ023314.1:50525570-50751615 GCA_964007375.1 Ophion obscuratus
AAGTGGACCGCGTAACAATTAACAACACCAAAATTATGCTACGCGGCACAAATACACGGTCACACGACAGGCGCAACGGACGCGCGGGTAACCCTAACGACGCGACACGTAACCCCACACCGCGAACCCATCCTTGCCAGCGCACAACGCGAATCACACGATCTTAATCGTCACAAAATAAAAGCGTTGCACGCTCGCGTCTGGGCGGAGGCCGCCGCCGAAACTCAAGAAAAAAAGAACAACAAAAGGTCGGAGGACTACCGAGGCTTTTTATAAGGCAATGCGCCGGCCGAAACCCACCGGTAATTTTCCGCAACCCGTCAACCCACATCGGCGATCCGTCTCATTCGGCCCTCCGTGGCTCAGTCCCTCTCTTTTCCTCCTTCTCCGAGCGAGACGTCGGCCTTCGCCCTTTCTCTACTTTTCCTAATTTTCCTTCGGGTGGGGCGCGTCCCCACCCGACTACATAATGAGGACTCGTCGGAGTCCGATCGGTGTCGAGTGCATATGTCTGTGTGTGTGTTTGTGTTCGCAAATGTGTGTGTGTGTGTGTGTTTGAAAGTCTGGCGAGGGTACGCAGTGACCAGTTGCTGGCGACAGAGGACGCTCGAGAGATGGATCGTTTGGGGGCAGTCGCAAGCCGAACGATCGACGTTGAAGCGGCAATTACCAACGATCTCTGGGCTGGTCAAATTTTGTGAGGTGCATGATGGTGTAACATGTGGGGTATCGAGACCACGAGCCGTCATAGGTAGCGACGAAAATCGGCGTTTTGTCCGTTAGGAATCGGTATTACGCGTCCCCACGCTCACGCCGGGTTTTGTCACTGTGACTACTCGGTGTAAACGAATATTCGACGTGCACCACAGACTCCTCCAGCATACCGGCACCCTTCTTCGTCTCCTCAAAAGCGAGAGCAAGCGCTCTTGACGGGTGGATGACTTTAGCGTCGTTCAGTTCGAGAAATCGGTAAATGTGCCCGCCGATCGTCGCCCAAGCCCATCGATGAGACGTCCAAGTGTCGCGACGAGCTAGGGACATTCGCGGTCTTTTCCTCGCCACACCCTTCCTCCGAATCCCTAATGTGTGTGAGTTTGTTTGGGTTTGTTTGGGTGCCTCGCAAGTAATACAAAAAAATAGAAAGAAATATAAATAAATAATAATATTGTGCCCCCCAAACCTCCTATGGGTCCGCGTTCGGGGAGAGTGCCGAGCAAGAGGGACACTTCCACGTGGCTTTGGAGCTGATCAATTTTTGCCACGTGACAATACATATACACAGGGTGTCCCCCTTATCTCCGCCACCCGAAATAGCTCGATAATTATCGATGTCACAAAAAACGGCCATCAAATGCGACCAATTTTCTTAATTTCGGTGGAGGCGCTGACGCTCAGTGAAGATCACCTCCACTTTTTTAAATAGAATGGTACATTTTTTCAACCATCTCGAGGAGCACCTCCAGCCGCATGAAAAACATCAGGGAGTCAAAGCCTTTCAAGGTCAGTATCGATGATACAATTCTAAATATCTCGGAACACTACCAAATATTTGGTAGTGACCCGAGATATTTATATTTGTATTTCATTTTAATAGGTGACCTTGAATGACCTTGAACAATTTTGACCCCAAATATTTTTTATGCGGCTTGAGATGCTCCACAAGATGGTTGAAGAAATGCACTATTCCATTTAAAAAAGTGGAGGTGACCTTCACTGTGCATCAGCGCCTCCACCGAAATAAAAAAAATTGGTCGCATTTGATGGTCCCCTTCACACCGTACAACTTTTGTCTGGAACATCTTTTGTCTGGAACGAGGTCGTATCCAACGAGGGGCAGCCGCCCCCTCTTAGAATAAAAAATAAAGTCTATCATCTTTGCCCCCCCCCCTCTTCCCCAAAACCAATATGAACCCCTGCTCCCCCCTCGCTTAGATCCTGGTTACGCTCTTGATATATAAATATATATATATACACATATACAATACACATATATCAAGAGACGCGAAGTAATTTAAAAAATCGCCGCCTACCCAGCTAGAGGCAGGGTAGGCGGCGGCCGCCTCCCAGAAGAAAAAATTAAGTCTGTTATCTGTTGTCCCAACCCCCTCTAACTCGAAACTAACAAAGCTGCCCCCTCCCCCAGCTTAGATCCTGGGTACGTCCTTGATCGACGCCACTGACGAACTAATGAACGCGTCGCGTGTACTCTTTACACAGTACGATGACCTGCCACTGATAATTTTTTAATTTTGGATCGACCTTACGCGGCGACGCCTCGACAAATCGAAATTCGAATGATATTTTACCCATGTCATGTGACCTTTGCCTATCAATTTTGCTTTGGTTATTTTTCGATCCATCGATTCAATCCTGAGTTCTCATAATATTCGGTCGAATTTCCGAACGATTTATTGACCACGAAAACTGTTCCACACTCGTAGGCTTGTTGAATCGAATACAATTATTCGGTCGTGTCGTAAACATGCCACGCCTTTTTTACTATTACTTAACACTTTTCTTAACCGTCACAGTGAGCTATTTTTTACGACGCGTTTGAGGAGAGTCTGTCAGCATAGCCTCGTGACGTAGCTCGGGCACATGCAGCGCTGCCGCTTTCTCGCACTTCTCGCCATCTGACTGACTCCACCTTACTTGCTATATTTACATATATAATGTAAATATAGCAAGTTCCAGTGATTTTTACAGCTCTAACCACTAAACATGGCTGGAACAATTCATATCTTCAGGTATTGAATAACCAGAAATACGAACTTTTTATATCGACTTTTTTATATTTTTATATCGACTTTTTGTGGTCGAACACAACAAGAAAAGTATACCTGTCAAAGTATGGATTTATTTTTCATGAATTGCACCGGCTGGAAAATGTCTCTAGGCATTGCGAAGCGAAATATATAGATGAGTCTGCTCCATCACTGACACGGATAAAAACAATTGAAGACAACGGAAAATGTAGGCCACAGGTATTGTGGTGCTGAAGGCATTACGAAAATAAATATAAGGATTTGTTAGCTCGATCGCAGACAACAAAAATCGCATACCTCAGGTATTGAGAGGCAAATATGAATTGCGCTTGTATTCAACAGAGGCAATAAAAAATTCGTAGAGCTTTCGGTTCCGAAAGGGTAAAAATATTATAAAACTTAAATCAATCAACGTATGAATCTGAAAAAATATATATTACACTAACTGGAGTTAGCAAATCGCCTTGCAAACACGTCGATTTAATAACTATTGTGTGTACAACTTAATTCGGTCTGTTTTTTGCTTAAAATACGCTCTTATTTGAATGATAAAATGAATTAATACATTAATCAAAATATTGTCCATCGCTAGCCACTACTTTTCCCCATCTTTCTGGTAATTTATGAATTCTGTCGCGGAAGAAGCGTTCATCTTTTGAAGCCAAGAATGAATCGAGCCAATTTTTGATACCCTGTTGTGACGTGAAGCGTATTCCAGTCAAAGCGTTCTGCATCGATCGGAACAAATGGTCGTCGGAAGGAGCAAGGTCTGGGCTATAAGGCGGTTGAGCCAGAATTTCCCACCCGCTATTTTCCAAATAGTTTTTAACCACAATAGCAACATGGGGCCGAGCGTTGTCATGTTGAAAGATTATGAACTCGTGTTTGGTCGCATATTCTGAACGTTTTTCGGCTATAGCTCGTTTTAAACGGATCAATTGTTGCCTGTAGAAGTCTCCCGTGATAGTTTGAGCAGCATTCGGTAGGCTTCAGCTGCACTTTTCTTCCTATTGAAACAGAAAATCAACACTTCCTGCAAATAGTGCTTATTTGGGACGAAATTCGACATTTTCACCGCAGTGAAAATTAGACTTGATGCGCAAAACTCAAAGGTCTGTAAACGATATTCGGTTAAGAGATATTCATACTTCACGATACAGCAAAAATCAGCTGTTGCCGTCAACAATTTATAGCACCGAGAGCCATATTTTGCAAACGGACCGAACTAAATTGTACATCTAATATATGGAGTGAAATACTTTTCAAAAATATTTATACCATTTGATAATCAGTCTACACAAGGTTTCGAAAAACCTTAAATTGCAGCAATTTGTTATGCGAGTGGAAATTAAATTTATGATCCCTCGGAGTACGAAACAAATCAGTGATGTACCCCTAGACCACACGATACTTGCAATCTCATTTTGTTGGCATGATTTAATATGTAATATAAAAGTACAAAATTTCTGCTCTATTACTCAACTATTACAGATGACATGAAATATATTTTGTCGTTTACACTTTTGTGTAATAGTTAAAGTGTTTGTGTCTAAAGGTAGGTTTACACTACGACACTTTAGTGTATACACTCAATGTATACATCGAGTGTCTGTGTGTGAATACCACTGTCTGATCTCGCGACATTTATTGCGACATCTCGCTAGGTGTCGCGCCGAGCGCCGTGTGAACAGGTTGTGTCGGAGTGTCTGCCGCAGTGTTCAAGTTTTCGAACCGGCGCGAAATTATCCAGACACTCGCGACCCGCGTTAAATCAAAATGGCCATTACGTGGAGCAAGGAGAGCATTAAAAATATGATATTTTTTGTGGAAGGGCTGCCTGAATTTGTGCAAATATGTTGTGCTGATTATAAAAATAGAGTAAAAAACAGGTAGCACTTCAATGCCTAGTGGAACAGTTTGGCACAATATCGGCTAAAGTCGGCAGAAAAATTCATAATTTAAGAACACAGCTTAAGGGATTATACCAGTGTGAACACTGGGAATTTGGGTGATTTTCAGGATTTTTTTGGACGAAAAGTACTCAATTAAATCTTTTGAAAAATTAAAAATATATTTGACCTATATTACATAATTTTTCATAGAAAAATATTGAGATCCCAGCGACTTATGCGCTGCCTTCGCAGGCGCAAAAAAAGTTCCTACACTGCTGACATGATTCCGGCTGATTGAGTAGCTGAAACCGAAAAAGGAAAAAAATGTCGTTAAACTAGAAGGTACAATGACGTAGGATTTTTGAAAAATATAAAAATCTAACAAAATAGCGTAGTTATGAAAAAAGTCTCTTTTCTTGCCTATAAAATGGTCGTTTTTTTCAATGCCAAATCGTCAATTTTCATCCAATCAAAAATATGCTACGTCATTGTAGAGTAAATATATTCAAGAGTACTCAGTTCAAATTTCAAGTCAATCGGCTCTCTTCGAGTTACAATGTCAGCAGATTTGAAAAATCTAATTTCGAGAAAAATGCGTTTAGAGATTTAACTATCGATTTTTGCAAGATGATATGATATTGACATGTATAATATAAATGATAATGATATTCTTGAAAGAATAAACTGTCGAAAAAGGCACAAAAAATCGATCTTTTTGAAGTGTCACACTGATATAGCCCCTTAATAACAGCACACAAAATTACGGCTGCCGCCGCACGGCGTTTCTCCATGGCGTCCGAGCGGGTACTGCAGACCTGTCAGTAGTTTTGTGTGTAAACATCTGAGACACTTGTGTAGCGACATCACAGTACAGACACTTTCTGGGACACCGAAACCGTCTTATATGTGAACAAAACGAACATTAGTATCAGACATTTGTGTCGCAATAAGTGTCGAGAGATCAGACAGTGGTGTTCACACACAGGCACTCGATGTATACATTGAGTGTATACACCAAAGTGTCGTAGTGTAAACCTACCTTAACGTTTACCAATGCAACATTTCTAGTAAACTTGTTTATCTATTTTATTAATAGTTATTCCACTTCTTGCGTACATTTAGATTGAAAAAATAAAATAAAACTATTGTTTCAATTAGAAGAACAGATATGTTGAAGCAAATCAGAATTTTTGATCCGGAGAAACGAGCGATAATGTTTTCGGGGACATTTCTATTACTTGGCGTACTTTTTATACTTTTAAAAAGTTTTTTGAAAGATATATATATATAAAATATTATATTATATTATATTATTTATCAATCAATGTATTAATTTTCAAGGTATGTCCTCGTTAGGCTTTTACAAAATTTCTTAAAATTAGCTTGTGTTCCTTCCGCAGCCTTCTTGCGGTTTCGTACTGTCCATTCGCTAATTTTTCAAAGCGGTGCATGTAAGTGCACAAATCCTATCAGGGTTGCCCTGACTGTAGTATGAATTATAACTCTTCTTTTGTTTCGGTCCCTTCCTTCCCTGCTATCCAGCCGTCTACCCGCGACGCAAAAAACTCCGCCCATTTTTCTCCTTCCCACAATACATCTGCACATATGCACCAGTATTTCCTCTGTCTTTTTACATAGCCTGCAGGCCGCTTTCCTGAATCGTTTTTTCCCTCTCTGCCTACACTTCTACACGTCATCCTAGCCCATGTTTCTTTAATTTCTCCTGATATACTCTTGTTCTTCCAAAAGGTTTTCCTTTCTTGATTTATATTTCTTGTTTTGTACTCCTTGCAGTAGTTTGTCTATTCCCTCCCAGCCCTGCCGTATTTCTTGTTATTTCCTTTTCGTTATCGCTCTACTCATTTTTTTCTTTACTTCGCCGTCGCTGCCATCTCTTTTTGCCTCCCAGATTAGACCTTCCCCGCCTTCTCCCTCGCCATTAGCGCTTTCCTCCCCCATTTGATTGGAACACCATTTATTGCTCTCCACGCTTCCTCCCTAAGATACGTTTTCGACCGTCTGGTATTTTCTATTCTCAACACTTTGTACGCATATCGTTCTGTTCTTTCGAAAGCTTTAATACCTATTCCCGTAATGTTTGCTTCTCTTCTTCATATACGCAGGTGGTTTCCTCCTTAGCTCCAGAATCATTTTCATTTATCACGCCTGTAGCTTTACCCACCCTTTACGAGATTTCCACCCCTAAAGTTGTCAATCGCCGTGATATATCATAAATAAGTGATCTTGCATCCCTCTTTCTTTTCGAAATCCTGCCTGGCTCTCGCTCAATTTACCCGCTGCCCCTATTCAGTTTCCTAGCCGTTTGTTCACAACATTTGCCAATACTTTGTAACCCGTGTTTAACAGTGATATTACTCGGTAGCTTTCCACCTTTCCTGTTTCGCCGGCCTCATGAATCGGGAATATTAGCGCCCCATTCTTCTCCTATTTTCTCATTTTTCTATAGCTCATTTATAACCTCCCGCGAATCTTTTGTCGCCTCTGGCGGTAGAAATTTGAAGAACTCTGCCACAACGCCTCGTTCCCCTGCAGCTTTGCCTGGCTTTATTTGCTTCCGTACTTCCATTATTTCCGTTCCTTCAATTTCTCGATCAGCAACCTTCAATAAATGCCTGCCTCGTTCGTTGGGTTCTCCTTTATTTTCCCTGGCCTGCTCTGGTCTGCTCGTACTTCTGCTATCCTCATTTCTTACGTTGGGATTTTCTTCTGCGCGTTCTTCCCCTCCCAGTAGGCGTCTGCAATAATTAGCCCATTCCTCTTTAGTTATCCCTTTGTCCACTCTTGCTTTACTAGGTCTGAATGGCTTAATGGCTTTCCATACTTCTGCTATATTTTGCTTTCTAGTAACGCAATGCTTTTTCCCTCCCAGTGTGTGTCTTTTTCTTTTTCCTAGCCATCTTAATTATTTTCTCGCCTCCTTTAGCTTTTCTTTTTCTTCTGTTCCCTTTGTTCTTAGGTAGTTTTAAAAACACTGTCCATACTATTTTTACCTTTGCCCTTAATACTCTACTCGACTTTTTTGTCCTTTTTTGTCACCCGGTGATTTTGTGAGGCCCACTGTTTTTGGCCGATTTTGAAATTATTTCTATCAGTTTTTTCCAACTATCCTTTACCCCGTTTGCTTCTTTTTTGCACCAATTTTTTCTAAATGCTTCTTCTTAGACTTTCGCTTTTTCATTCACCTCATTCGTTCTCGGCATTCATCATTACAGTCAGCTCCTTCCTTCTATTGTTTGTCGTACTTTGATTTTCTTTTCCCATTTCCGTATAGCCGGAAGGTAATCCGATTCCATTCTTAGTTTGCCTTTTAACCCCGTTACCGGGGACTCCTTTCCCCCTGAAATGATTGCATAGTCTATTATTGAACCCGCGTTGCCTTGTTCCCCTTTATAAGAATAATTTACCCCTCTCTGCCCCCTTTACAACTCCCGTTCATGATCATCAACCCGCTTTTTTCACAAAAGTGTAGCATTCTTCTTCCTTTCACGTTTTGCGTCTTGTCTTTCGACTGTACGTCTTCCTGTTCATCTTCCTCTACTCCTTCTTAAGCTTCTCCTATCCTCGCATTCATGTCTTCTACTTTTATAACACATTTTCCTACTGTTTCCGTTGTTTTTACAGCGTTATCTAGGTTCTTCCAGTTTTTTTTAACCCTCGCCATTGTATAGCGTTACTATCACTCCTTCCTCTTCAACTTCTCTTTCTAGTTTTAGGCTCCTTATTACTGTTCCTTCTTTCCATTTTTCCATCCGTCCCTCCCCCAATATCTCTTTTTTTATTCCCACTATTTGCTTCCCACTTGCCCTCCCTGACGTTTTTTCTCTTTCGCTGATTTAGTTTTCCATGTAAAATCTCTGCTTAGACTACCCCACCACACTATATTCGTTCTTTTCTTCTAGTAATGTTTCTTGAATCGCTATCACGTCGTACTTCTTTAACCACTTCCACGCTTCTTCCAACTTTCTTACTCCTGCCACGTTCCATGTGACCATCTTGAGTCCCTCGCTGTGAATGCCTGTGTCCTTCCGTATCATTACACAATTTCGCTGTCTCTCCGTAACCTCCGGTCTTCTCTCGTCTCGACGTTCTTATTGCTGCTGCTGCTGTATCTATCCAGTCTCGTTCTCATTGATTCCAAAACTGCCACATACCATGACGCTTAATTTTCATGTACCCATCCCTTTCGTCTTCCTCTCCTTTTCTTCTCGTCTCTTCCGCTTTCTTCTTTAGCCATCTTTGGACCTTCCGCTCTCTCCAGGTTAGGTAATCTTTCATTTCAGCCCTGCACTTTCTCCATCGCACCGCTTTTATCATCCAAATTTTGTTTTACAATGGATCTACCTCTACTAAGGTAAATGTCCCAATTATTGAACACTATCTTGTATTTTTATTATTTCTCATTCACCTGCATGCATTTGCTTATTTATAAAATTTCATTACATATATGGAACTTTTAGCTACTGAAATGTTACCTTACTTGTGCAAAAAAGCTTTCATTAATAGAGAAAAAAATTATTTAATCAGCAACGGTGACTCGATCTGACGTCTCGTGGTCACTGCTTATCGTTTTTGCTAAGACACGCCGCTTCATGCGTAAGGGCATAACAAATTCGAAAACTGTCGCATCTCAAAAAGTAAAGGCGTTTCAGGTTCCTCATAAAATTTCTTACAAATTACAATTTTTATGAAAAAACTTTATTTAATTATTTGTTAAACTTTATTTAATTATTTGTTAAAAACAAATAATTTAATTATTTGTTAAAATAATTAAATTATTACAATCTTTATTTAATTATTTGTTTAATTATTTGTTATAATTAAACAAATAATTAAATAAAACTTTATTTAATTATTTGTTAAAAAATACGGTGTTCCATCATTGGGACATCGAAAATGCAGTGTGTCCCAATTATTGAACACTCGAATTCTCCAAGTTGGCGTCATTAAACCTATCAAAACATCGAGACAGTTAACGTGTGACAGATCGTGTGAATCGGATTTATTCAAACAAAAACTGTAAGTTCCTGAATAAACTTACCTTTATTCTTTTAATAATAACTCTAAGATCGTCAAATATATTTTTTATTTGTATTTTCGTGCAATAAACATAAAAAGGAAAGTAAAAAGAGAATATAACCTAAATGTAACCTAAAAATACGAACGTACTGTTCAATATTTTTTGCTCTCCGATATTTCCGGGAGCCAAACTGCGACAAAATCAAATAAAGACAGAACATGAAAACGAGGAAGCTGAAAATAAAAATAAAATAAAGTTCGAGTTGAAAAGCAAAAATAAACCAAATGCGAATGAACCAAAAACCTGTCAAAAGAGACTAAATATATATTTTTGTATTTTTACATGATTAACAAAAGATTATTTAAGTGTTTGATTTTGCTTTTATTTCTTAATATTGTACCCACAATAATATTTTTAGAACAGAAAAAGAATTCTCGAGACTGTTCAATAAATGGGACATGCCTGTTCAATATTAGGGACATAGGCACTTCCAGTGTTCAATAATTGGGACATTTGCATTTTTCACATTGTTATTCCTTTTGTTCATTTTAAATCATTTAAAAATAATTTAAAGGGTGATTTTTCGAAAGTAAACATATCAAAGTATCATTTGAACCTGAAAGCGATGGTTTTTTCTTGATTTTATATTTTTTTCTCACCGAATTCATTCCCCCAGATCCTTAGCTGTTCAATAATTGGGACATTTACCTTATGCAGACATATCTACTTATTTGTCAGCCTTTAATTCATGGCGTAAAACCCGTTTCCATCCTTAATGTTTCTTCAAAATATCTCCCTCCTCCTCTCTCTATCGTTGTCATTGCTTTGACCCTTATGTTGAGCTCTCTTTTTTTCTAACACTTTTATCCTCCATTCATCTTCCTTTAGGCTCTTCGGTTGTCCCCTTTCTTTAATCTGTTCACGCTGTTCCCATCCTCTTCTCTTTGCTTCGTTCGCCTGTTCACCTGCAGCTCTCCATCGCTTACTCCGGGGGTTTCGAGTGCTCCCGTTTCTCGGCTCGTCTCCTCTCTCGGTTTGATTCTCATCTTGAGAATTCCTTTCACCACCAGCTTTGGTCGTTTGTGCGGAACGCTGATCTCTCAAGTTTATTTCATTCGTTTATTGCATCCCTCCGAAACTCGCAATTTCCATTCTTAAGGCGATTAATTGTATTCTACTTCTCTTCTTCGTCTCTCAATCCCCTTTGCCTTTTCTCATCCCATTTTTTTATGTCCACATCACTCTTTCTATGATTTATTTCCTTGTTGATCTGAACGCATCTACCATTAATTAGTTCCTTTCCTCGATCGAGTGTTTAAATTCTTTTTGTCATTGTCAAAAAATTCCCTGCCCCCTGTCCTCTCGTCGTAAGACTTTTCTCAACACTCGCAGTAAACGGTGCGTTTTTAACTCGCTCGGCAGACGCGGTATATAATCGGTCTCTCTTGCACTTCACGAAATCTGATTGTAAGGGCGAGCGTCTACTGGAGCAGAGCGGAGCACAGTGGGACGAAACCCCGTAATCGTGGCCATAAATCAAAAATTGAAAATTGAATAGAGTAATGATTGGTGAATTCAAACCTGGAAAAGAAAGGTCGCCCTTTCTATGCCTGGCTCGCTCCGTTCTTTCAAAGCCAGCCTTCGTGCAGTACACGCGTGTCACGCGAGAATACTGAGCAAAATACCAATCTTCGAAATTCCATATCTCAATAGCGAATCAACCGATGTTAATTCTTCAACATGGATTCTACTCCTGGAGGTATGTAGAAAATATTTCTGTATTAGTTAAATTAAAAAGTCATGTTTATCTGCCTAAAATACGGCCGTGTTCGATACCCTCGCGAAAACGATATGATTTTCGAGACTTCTACTTTCAAATAAACAAAAAGTATATTATCGTCCACTATCGGCCAACTATCTAAGTTGGGAGCTTTAGGTGAGTCTATCAGCTATCAGAAAAACCCAAAAGGGCTAGCGGGATCCTGCGGGAAAATGTAGTTTTGGCTGTTTGAACATAGCTTGAGCGGTCACCCGCGCGGACGTACAATAGGGAACTAATACCGGTTTTAGCGTATATAGAGTGTCCGTAATAAATTAAAGCAGTTATTTTAGATTCATATTGTTTATGATAAATCTTATTCATGATTTTATTTCATTAAAATTTATTTTTCGTTTTATTTATTTACAATATATTAAATATTTATATATAAATGTTGAGTATTTTGAGAAAAAAATTAGTTTATTAAATGAGTTTGATGGTGCTTTATTCATTATAGTTTACGTTCAATATTTCAAGTTTTCATATGCAAATCAGTTTTTTATTTCCTGTGGTTTTATTACAGGGTCTAGTACCGACGACGTTTTACTGTATACACGGAAGGAGGTTTTCATTATGGTGAAAGGGCATTGCGTGGCAAGTGGTACCCACTTGCCGCTTTATTGGAACACCTTACAGCGGAAATGTCCAAGAAGAGTGGACATTCGGTGCCTATACGGGACGATCTGAAGCAGTCCTTTTCAACCCTGTTCCACACAATGAGAAAAAAGTGGCAATCAGTCAATAGGCATGAAAATTATTTTCACGCGAGAAGCTCAGAACAAGGACATCAAAAGTATCCGAGAAAACTTATCACGAAAGTGTTCGAGATGCAAAACAATGGAAGATGTTTGGAATCGACTCATGGTAACGGAAGCTATAGAATTGTTACTCCCACCTCCAATTAGGGATGGGCAAAAATATCGATATATCAAAATATCGATATTTTTTCAGCAAAATATGGATATTTCTTGTCGATACTTCAATCGTCGATATATCAAATATCGATATTTAATTTTGTGTTTCAAAAGCGATATTTTCATTTAAAACACATTCCCATATCCACTGAGGCATACGCATTACGTTGAAATTTTTCTTTCTATCTATGGTTCGATTTAATGTGTCTGATGCAGTGTTGCCAAATGAGCGGTTGTTCCACTTAATCTACTGGTACACTTTTCTGTGCCAGGATTCGCTAACGTTTTCGCGACAGGTTTCGTTATCATTAGCTGGCCCTAGCCAATCGCATGCACGATCACACAAGAAAGGCAACTTCTTATTGGCAGTCACTAGCTAACGCTAAGGTAACTGTCGTTACCGAGGTACATAATCTCGCTACTGATGGCTGCCGGTTTTTTCGTGGCGAATAATTCGTCCGGAGAAGACGATTATGTTGATTTTTTTTATTAAGAAATTAAGTTATTTTGTATTTTTGTTGATATTACTACCTCTTATTAGAAGTAACTAAATAATAAACAGTACTATCCGTATTATTTTCAACCAAATAATGATTAATTACTTTGTTTCCAGAAAATTTAGCCATACTTTTACATACATACATATATTTCAACACTACGACAAATATTATACATTAAAAAATGATTTATGAAACTTGTAGTGATTACAGAAAGAAAATCCATATTTAGTAGTTTTCTGGTAATATTGAAAGTCACATTTAGCGGGTAGCCAGTCGAACAGTTGGCTACGCTGGTCTAAATGATAGTCTCCGCGCTTAGTGTAACAGTTGGTAACACTACTCTGATGTTATGATATACACGTAATGTGACCGTTTTCTTCTTTCGAAGTTCTAAAAACAGTGTTTGGTTACGCCCCGATTTTGTTGTGCGTTATTCCAAAATAACCATGTCTGCTGTCTGGAATTTCTTTTAAAAAAAGGCGACTCCGAACCTGTGTCCTGCAACTTGTGTGGCAAAATCTATAAAACCTGCGAAAATACGACCAATTTGGCTACTCATCTCAAAATTAAGCATCAATTCGCCTATTTGCGATTGGCAAAAATAGCTAAATCCGTGTCGCCATTAACAACTCTATTAACATCAACAAATACACAACCGGCTTCGGCTAAAGACAATGTCGATTCAATTCCCGTATTTTCAAATATTTCAATGATGGAATTTATGGATGGTTCTAGGGTTGATGGTGTAAGTATTACACATACATGATGATGATACGAAAGTATTATTACGTTATTTATAAATTATGTGTAGACTATGAACTGACCTTTCTTCCTTGATTTTTTTATTTCAGGTTGCGTCGTGTAGTAATAATGATGCTGAACAAATCACAGCCAATTCTGAGGTGGCGATTTCTACTCAAGAAACTTTTGGTGCACAAAAACGAAAGCAACCGACACTAATACATTGTTTGGTGCACAAAAACGAAAGGAACCGACCCTAATAGATTGTACAAGCTATGAAGGTACGGCCAGAGTTTTTGTGATTGAAGTATGGATTTGTAAATAATATTTTACTTTTATACGTAATTATTTCTAGTATTCTGTTATTGGCTTGGGGTTCTATTAAAATGAATTAATCATAGAGTGAAATATCAAATTTTGGTAATGCCCTTACTAATAGTTGTGAAAATATCAATAGTTTTAATATCCCTAATTTGCTAATTGTTTTCTAAACTTTGTTATTTAATAATAATTTTATGTAAGTACTTATGAACAGATTTTTTTAATTTCAGAAGGTGGTCAAAAGCATTGTGATATTACACAAGCCTTGATCTATATGATCTGTGAGGATAATTTACCCTTCTCATGCGTAGAAAAATTTGGAATGAAAAAATTCGTGCGCGCAGCATGCCATCTCTATAAGCTCCCATCTAGAAAAAAGGTTTTTTAACTTCTATTTTCATAATTTCATTAAAATTATATACATTATTTTGGTCATTTTTTAATGTAGGATATAAATATACCACTGTGCTACAACTGATACTTGTATATACACTGACACAAAAAAGTAAAGGAGCAAGAAAAGTTGACCATTTTTTTCGTGTTTTTCGAAAGGCTGTAACTTCGTCAAAAATGGTCGTACAAAAAAAGGGATTTTGAAGCTTGAAGTTTCTAGTTTTCAGCCTGACAATGATTTTTTTTTAGAATCACTGATAGCGCGGTTGGAAGAAATATCAAGACAAAAAATTTTTGCAAATTTTCACGTTTTTCAAAGTTCTGCATCGGTTTCGGAGATTTTTTCGGACTTAACCAATATCAAGGTCATTGAGCCCATTCAATTCACTTCAATTTGCTTTTCTTTTATCTCCGTAGGACCATTTTTCGCTGAGATATCGGCCTTTGAATGAAAAAACGTCCTTTTGTCGTCAGTCATCGATATCTCAGGAACTAATGGTCGTACGGGAATTCGATCGGTAGTTTTGGAAACGTGAATACATACTCTCAGGCTCTGATTATTATTGTAGTGAAAAAAAAATTATTTTTGCCATCAGTTTTTAAAAAGTACAAAAAAAACGGTTTTCTTGTTTTTTTTTTTATAAAATCCACCGCCACTTTGAAAATATTGCGATAAACACTAATGTTTATGGACGGTCATTCAGCTCAATATATCCCCAAGAGCCATGCAAAATTCCAAGTTGATTCGTTCATCGGTCTTTCTTGCCCGATTGAGCAAAATTTGAAAAAAAAATTAAAGGAGCAAGTTTTCTTCCTCTCAGACAACATTTCATGATTATTAAACGGAAAAAAAATTTCCTTACTTTTCGTACGATTGGGTATTGAGTACGCATCAAATGTTGGAAAAAAACCCTGAAAATCATATTGACTAAAAATGGTCGAAAAAAAAAATTTTAATAAGAAAAATGTTGAAAATTTTTTTTAATAAAAAAATAAATTTCGATTTTTTAAATATTTTTAATGTTGACATTTTTTTTCAAATCAACATTGTACCGCCAGCATTAGAACTACCCAAAGCGTACCACTCTCGCAACTTGAGCTTCAGTTAAATATCGTGTCACCATGATTACTTAAGAATATGAGTTTTCTTATCATAATCAATACAATTTACAGGTACTAAATATTCTTTCTTCGGCAGTTTTGAAACGTCTAAACAGTCAAAACTACTACTCATTTGCCAAACAACCCAAACAATGTTGATATGAAAAAAAATGTCAACATTAAAAAAAAAGATGTTGATTATTATATTTAAAAAAAAAATTCAAAATTTTTTTTATCATACATTTTTTTCGAAATTTTTTAGTCAACATGATTTCCAGAGTTTTTTCCAACATTTAATGCGTACTCAATACCCAATCGTGCGAAAAGTAATGAAACGTTTTTTTCCTCTTAATAATCATGAAATGATGTCTGAGAAGGAGGAAACTTGCTCCTTTAATTTTTTTTTTCAAATTTTGGTCAATCGGGCAAGAAAGACCGATGAACGGACCAATTTGGAATTTTGCGTGGCTCTTGGGGACATATTGAGCTGAATGACCGTCCATAAACATTAGTGTTTATCGCAATATTTGCAAAGTTTTATAAAAACCAAGAAAACATCGTTTTTTTGTACTTGTTTAAAACTGATGGCAAACATATTTTTTTTTCACTACAATAATAATCAGAGCTTGTTGAGTATGTATTCACGTTTCCAAAACTGCCGGTCAAATTCCCGTACGACCATTAGTTCCTGAGATGTCGACGACTGAAGACAAAAGGACGTTTTTTCATTCAAAGACCGATTTCTCAGCGAAAAATGGTCGTACGGAGATTAAAAAAAAAGCAAATCGGAGTGAATTGAACGGGCTCAACGATCTTGATATTGGTTAAGTCCGAAAAAAATCTCCGAAACCCGTGCAGAACTTTGAAAAACGTAAAAATTTGCAACATTTTTTTGTCGTAATATTTCTTCCGACCGCGAATTACTGATTCTCAAAAAAAAAAAAATCATTGTCAGAACTGAATACTAGAAACTTCAAGCTGCAAAATCCTTTTTTTTTTGTACGACCATTTTTGAGGAAGTTACAGCCTTTTAAAAAACACGAAAAAAATGGTCAACTTTTCTTGCTCCTTTGTTTTTTTGTGTCAGTGTATTTCCAATATCTAGGTAACACACTAAGTAGAGAGAAGATATAGCACAACAAAGTCCGTTCTTAAAAAAACCCTTAATGGAGCGAAGTTCATTTCTTTTACAAGTGACATACTGACTCTTACCAATTCAACAAGGAATTTCTTAGTATTGACGATTCACTTGCTTGACAACCCAGGTGGATCTTTGGGACTTCAAAACATAAGTCTACCAGCGCAAAGACTGTCTCAGGTATGTTTTTTTTACACAAACAGATCCTCTCTCAACAATCCAATTAGCTGAATCCACCTCAATATCAATAAATAGCAGTTTTTAGTATACTATAATTATATCAAATATTTTTACATGATAGGTATTATTTTTTAGGCACCTACAGGACAGTACACCAAAGGATGTTTGGATAAAATTTGTGAAGAGTTTGACATGGACAAAAATAAAGTCGTATCTGTTACTACTGATGGCGGTGCAAACATAGTGGCAGCGGTACGATTGTTTTAGGGAGATGAGAAGAGAATTCCTTGTATGGCGCATCTACTGAATCTAATAGTTGATGGAGTGTTAAAAGAAAATAAGATGTTTCCAACTCTTGCAGACCACGTCAAGAGCATTGTCACGTGTTTTAAGCAATCGGTTAATGCTATGGACCTATTAAGAGACGAGCAGGAAGCATCCGGAAAAAAAGAAGGAGAAGTGTTGACTTTGATTCAAGCTGTCAACACAAGATGGAACTCCTGCTTTGACATGTTAGAAAGATTTATTGAATTATTAGCAGTTATAGCAAAAGTCTTGGTTACGAAAAGTCAGTCGAACCGAAATACGCTCGACATGGTTGTAATATCGCAACTTAATGTGATAAGAGACATTGTTGCCCTTTCAAACAAGCCACCGAAGAGATTAGTGGTGCGAACTATGTGACTGCTAACTTAGCCGTTCCTATTACCAATTTACATTGACAAGAAATGGAACAAGCACCCCTTCAACCAATTTAGGAGTGTCGGTGAAAAATACTTTACTCAAACGAATCTCAGATAGACTAGCTCTTTTAAAACTAAACACTTTTTTTGCAATAGATACCATATAGAACCCCGGTTCAAGCGTATCCATTTTGATTCTCCATTACCCGTGTCAGCTGCAATTTCAAAAATAAGCAATGAAATTCGCTCAGAACATAGGCGAAGAGGTCAACTTTCTCCTGAACTCAGAGCTACAGATATAGCAGAGCAAGACTCTGACGGTTTTCAATTTGGTCCAGGCACGAAAAATTCTTATCCCAAAACTCAATTACTCAATGTGGTTTTAATAAGTGGTGCGTCTTTTATTGATTTTTGCTTGAAAGTATAACTTGGTTGTAAATATTAGTTGATATTTTTGTATTGTGGGAAAAGTTTTTCGTTCCTCTTCGTTTTGCGTCGATGGGACTCGGTCGGAGATCGGGTTACGAGACTCTTGAGTGGGTCATAAACGCCAGGGCTGTTTATTCCGGAGCTAAGGGAGAAGACAAGGGACGAAGGCCCAAGGGTCCTAGGCGAGGCGCCTAGAAATGGACAACGAAGGGGCATTCCGTCTCCAGACCTCGAAGTCACCAGTCGCGACAACCATCCTAAAGACTTTTCTATATTTGTTAAACCGATTAACTGATCAATGTACAAGAGTATCCTGACCAGCCGGGAGGATTATATTAATTAAAACTAACCTGTGAAGTTCTACAATTCGTCAACCAAATATTCTCCTACATATCAGAAGTGGGATACACTCAGCTCCTCCTCTATTAAGAATAATACTGACTGCCGTATCGTAGACTCTAATTCATACCTTGCGTGTATCGTGGATAAACTAAGTGAGTCGGTGAGAAACAAAAATTGTGTGTGGACAAGTGTGGACAAACGTTTAAAAAAAAAGCAAGATGTCGTCGGGACAGTGGGCAGAGCAAACTGAAGGACACGGAAACGATAAGGACCGAAGGTCGCGAAAGCGCGAAGTGTCCAGTGACTCCGATACATCAACGGAGCGTCAACGATCCGGGTCGCGATCAAGCCTTAGCTCACTACGTGCCCACGGCATCAGTCCGCACAGGAGCTCCACAAGTAACCGCCGTGACTTGGACTTTGCCAAACTCACCGACGTCCTCGCAGGTATCGTAAAATCCAGTTCGCGGCCATCGAACCATTTCGTAAATGAGAAGGTCTTATCCGAGTTCGACCCATCAGAAAGAGAACTTTAACTGCTGCCGACTGGCTAGAAAATGTCAACACGTGTAGCATATTGTATGATTGGGACGATAAGACCAAACTCTATTTGGCGGTGTGTAGATTACGGGGAAACGCAACGATTTGGTAAGATGGGTTGCAAGACGCGCATTTGTCGTGGGAGGCGTTCAAGCGCGCTCTCGTGAGACAATTTCCATAGGAAAAAGGTTTCGGTTACTTGCTAAAGGAAGCAGTAGAATATTCTAGCAAACCCAGTGACGACTTGCAGTCGTATTGTTTCGTTAAAATGGGCAAACTGAACAGTCTCAAATTAGAACTCCAAGAAGAATAGATTGTCGATTTTGTAGCTTGGGGAATACACGACGAGAATATCCGCAAAACAGTTCTAGCATCTCGATATAAAACAATTGCCGAATTTAACCATTATTTGGGAGTTTTTTTCCCCGACAACGTCTAGAACAAAGGGGGGCATGCTGTTGCCAACGAAGGTCAGCTAGGAAAGGACAACGGGGGGCGAAGGGCCGTTGCTACTCTTGCGGCCAGAGGGGTCACGAGAGAGAAAACTGCCGCAAGTTCGAGGCCTCGCGAGAGCTAATGACGTAGAAATGAAAATCGAACTGTAGAAAGAAGGGCCGATGTATTGCCGACCCTACCATATGTCATTTCGAGAGCGCGAAGGAGTGAAAATGACCGTACTAGATTTAGAAGCCAATAATTAATATCATCCGCAAGACCAACCGCCTCATGCAAGCCAGGTCGTTCTAGTCGGAAAAGAAAAAGAATGGCAAGTTGCGTATGTGCATAGATTTTCGGGTACCGATTAACAAAATCATAATGGGGAATAAATATCCCTTACCATCGATCGCAGATTAGATTGATCAATTGGGGGGATAGGACGTTTAATTCGTTCGATCTAACGTTGGGTTTTCCCAAATTTCAATTCCAGAATCTATAGATAAAATCGCGTTCGTTACGCCTGATGAGAATGATGGGAATTATTATGTACGTCTTTCGAACTTACAATTTTACCGTCCGTATCTCGGAGAGTCGTGAACAGAGGTACAGGTGATCAACGATTCGTTCAAGCTCTGCTCTACACGAGCGATATTTTTATTCTTATATCGGCCGCAAAAAAAACGGCCCCAAGGCCTTAAAATTAGTTTTAGAGATCTTAACAAAAAAAATCTACATTGAATTTCTCTAATGATAAATTCCTACAGCCGTAGATTCAGTATCTCAGTAGTGAGATTGGGGAGTAGGGTTTCAATCCAAGTCTCTCAGAGTAGATGCTATTTTGGCAGTTCCTTATCCCAGAAATATAAAACAGGTGCATCAGTTTTCGTAACTTGCTGTTTATTCCTATAGATTTATGAAGATTACGTTAGTAAGGTAGTGTACCTCTCACGAATTTTCTACGTAAATACGCCCCTTGGTGGTGGGGCGCAAAGCAGTCGAAAGATGTGGACACCATAAAACACATACTTTCCAACAGGCCCGTCTTAGCCATTTACGACCCTAGCCTAACGACAGAATTGCATACAGAGCCAGCCCAATAGGATTCGGGGCAATGCTTATAAAAAAAAAAGACAGAAAAAGGATGGCAGTGTACTATAGCCGTGAGACTTTAGCCGAAGAACAAAAGTTCCATTCGTACGACTTAGAGACGTTAGCCATAGTCGATGCTCTTAAGACCTTTCGGGTATATTTATTAGGCATCAAGTTCACCGTGGTGACGGTCTGCAGCGCGGTAAGAGCGACGCCACAAAAAAAGGATATACAACCACGCGTAGCTAGGTGGTGAGTGCATATGCAGAACTTTGGCTTTGAAACCGTGCATAGGCCGGGGCACAAGCCGCACATGTCGACTACTTGAGTCGAAACCCCGTGGAGTGTCTGCTCGTAGACATAACGCACGTTGAATGGATAAAGGTTGCTCAAATGCAGGACCCAAACATAGACGTAAAGCGTAAAATTTAAAAATCTGGAGACTTTCAGCCTGACAGGAAACAATACTTCGAAAAGTACGATCTCAAGGGTGGCGTAGTGTTTCAGAGAACCGAAACGGGTAATAAGTGGCTGGTGCCACGTGCGTCACATTTCAATATCGTAAAGATGTGTCATGACGACGAGGGAAGTTTTTCTGTGGAAGGAACACTAGGAAAAGTCCGAGAAAATGATTGGTTTGCAGGGATGCGTAAATTCATAACTAAATACGTACATGCTTGCCTTGACTGTCTATACTATAAATCCTCATCTGGTCGTAAACCGGGTCTACTACACCCCATTGAAAAGGTCTCTCTTCCATTTCATACATTGCACCTGGACCACGTGGGTCAGTTTGTACGGAGCAAACGTAAAAACGCGCGGATACTAACGATAGTAGACGGGTTCACGGAGTTCTGCGTACTCGAATCCGTACGAGACACAAAAACGAAACGGGTCATCAACACTCATGACCGGTTATTTGCGTTGTTTGGGCTCCCAACGCTGATTGTGAGCGACAGAGGGAACGATGCACTGTTTCACCGTGCATCGTTTCGCTGCGTTCTGTAAGGAGTATGGGATCAAACATGTCCTGAATGTGACGACGACGGCACGGGCAAATGACCAATGTGAGCGCATAAATCGCACTGTCCTGAGGTCCCTGGCAGCCACTGGTGCTGGGCGCCAGAGGACACGTGGGAGGACTTCTGGAAGAAGATGCAGGGTGGAATCAATTCCTCCACAAACCGAACGACGCAGGGAATCGGGCACCGCTGTTGCTTGGATACAAGCCTCGCAGCAGTGCAGTTGCAGCGTTACTCTGACGGATCCAGTAGACTTTCAATTGAATTGATCTGAGGGAACTGCTGAAGGAAGCTAAGCGTTCGCCAGATGAAGGACAACAGCGCCAGGTGACGGCGTTCGACATGCGGACGTCCAAGCTCCGCAGTATTCAAACGGAGACGACGTTATGGTGGCCACGTATCCTGTCGCTACGAGGCAGAACAGGAAGTTGATGACCGAGTTCAAGGGGCCGTTCAAAATCGCTGCTGTCCTGCCGAATGATCGGTACGAGGTCGAAGACCTGCGTGCGCTTTGGATTGCGAAAGGTCAAAGGAGCTTCGTCCCTGTTGACGGCCTTCTGAAATGGGTCACCATGGTCTTGCCATCGAGGACGCTGGATTTCCTTTGACGAGACTGTAACAGTGCGCCGCAACTATCCGGCCTGTAGGCAGATACGTCCGGGATAAAAGAGCTATCGGTATTGCCCGGTTGGGGACAACGGCAATCACCCACTGGTTGGCTATGTACCCGGCATGTCTCACCGTCGCCTCTTGGATCGAGTGCGCGGGATGGGAGCCTGGGAGACGCAATTTTTCTGGTTGGCTATGTACCCGGCAGTCTCACCGTCGCCTCTTGGGTATAGTGCGCGGGATGGGAGCCTGGGAGACGCAATTTTTCCGGTTGGCTATGTACCCGGCAGTCTCACCGTCGCCTCTTGGGCATAGTGCGCGGGATGGGAGCCTGGGAGACGCAATTTTTCCGGTTGGCTATGTACCCGGCAGTCTCACCGTCGCCTCTTGGCCAGAGTGCGCGGGATGGGAGCCTGGGAGACGCCATTTGTCTGTTTAGCTATGTACCCGGCATGTCTCACCGTCGACTCCTGGCCAGAGTGCGCGGGATGGGAGCCTGGGAGACGCTATTTTCTTCATTCTTCCTGTCACAGTAGAAGACGGTTTGTAACCGATTGTGGTTGTTATTGGTAAACCCAGGAAATTGGATATGAAATCTGATGGGTAACTTGATGTCACCAAGTGTGCCAGTTGGTCAGTGTTATTTGACAACTTGAATTTGCGTTTTTCTACTGTGACAACCTCTCCGCTTGCATACTCTATACTATCGGACATTAAAAATGGAATGGTATGATGTTCTCTCTTTAAGCCTTACTGTCTACTATCCTGTTGCATGCTCAACTAACACATGCCGCGAGTCCGGACTGTCCTAGCCATGGCTTACCGGTCAAGAGCTTATGTATAAAGAGGATCCGGGCAAGGCAAGAATTTGACCGGTACCAAGTCGAGTACTCAGCATGCTAAGCGAAACCTTGGTGGTCAGGTTCGTGTAATGGAGTTCCCTCGGCGGAGGTTCTGACCATGGTCGTGAGCCAGCGCTTCGCACAATGCCTCACGTGATCGGGTAGATGTGCTAATTGGAGCCTGGTGTTGCCCGCGATCACGTTAGACCAACATCCAGGCACCTGCAGGATATGGGGATTCTTCTATCAATACACTCCAAATGCAAAAAAAAAGAAAAAAAAAAACGGAAAAGTGAACTATGCATGATAGTTCGGCATGAGAACCACCTTTGAAGTTAGGCGAGATTGATTCGCACGAAAGGCACGTGGCATTGGAGTGTTTCAGGTGAGATCCTGTGGGGTAAAGTCCTGGTGCGGTCTTGGTTTCCCTACCTTAAAAACCTATCCAGAGGGGTAATAGTCGTGGTGCGGTTGGCTTTCTCGAGCGGAGCTGATCACTGCGCTTGAGAAGAGTTGCGATTGCATCCCGAGGAAGACCCATCCAAAAAATTGGACGCTATGAAATCTTTCTAATTTGGGGTACATGTGGTCGTGGCGACTTTATTCTTTTGTCCCGTACAGCAACGTTGTCGACGTTTAAGTGTGTCTACGACGGTGAGCCGAGGGCGGCTCAATTGCAGGAAGGCCGAATGTGGGAAAAGTTTTTCGTTCCTCTTCGTTTTGCGTCGATGGGACTCGGTCGGAGATCGGGTTACGAGACTCTTGAGTGGGTCATAAACGCCAGGGCTGTTTATTCCGGAGCTAAGGGAGAAGACAAGGGACGAAGGCCCAAGGGTCCTAGGCGAGGCGCCTAGAAATGGACAACGAAGGGGCATTCCGTCTCCAGACCTCGAAGTCACCAGTCGCGACAACCATCCTAAAGACTTTTCTATATTTGTTAAACCGATTAACTGATCAATGTACAAGAGTATCCTGACCAGCCGGGAGGATTATATTAATTAAAACTAACCTGTGAAGTTCTACAATTCGTCAACCAAATATTCTCCTACAGTATATTTGATCAACATGTTTGTAATAACTACCGATATTGAAAATATCGACCGATATATCAATATATCGATATTTTCGGCGTGATAATATCGATACTGTTTGTCAATATGGATACGATATATATCGATATTTTTTAACGCGTTGCCCATCCCTGACACACACACATGCACACGTGCTTGCGAACACACATACACGCACTCGTAATGAGTTAGGCAGGCACTCACCTAGTTAAGCACACAGTCACATATCTTCACTTAAAGACACGCACTTGGGTACAGATAAGGTCCGCACCCTCACATAGTCTCTTTAACATTTACTCCCATCCGAATCATATGAATGTATCTAAATTGCAAATATAATTAAATAAAAACTGGAATTAAATTACAATTGTAATTGTAATTGATTTACATTTGTAATTTATTTACATTTGTAATTGATTTACATTTGTAATTTATTTACATTTGTAATTGATTTACATTTGTAATTTATTTACATTTGTAATTGATTTACATTTGTAATTGAATTACATTTGTATTTAAATTACATTGTAATGAAATTACAAATGTAACTAATGTCTCAATCGCGCCGTTCATTCCATCCTTTGGACGAGAATTGAGAGCATCGATTTCATCGATTCTCTCAATCATTTTTCTAGCATCCATAACACATTCTTGAAACCGTCCCGTCGAGTTTGTCGTTGATTTCATCTCGTTTCCGTTCGGGGAGAGTGGATCATGTAAGCAGAGGTATAAGATGCGATTACGATGGCTCCTTTGCGTACGTGTAAAAGATTAAATCAACGGCTCGATTGGTACATTCGGGTTGTTTTCACCATAACCCCGCCATACTCGTCATAAACTGCATCGATTTGATTTCTGGTTCAATAAACGATGCTCAAGACGTAGATGGAATATCGCCGAAACGGAGCTCGGACAATTGCTACTCAGTTCCTAGCGAACAGCGGTGAAATCGAGTATTTCAATCATTTTTCTAGCATCCGTAACACATTCTCGAAACCGAGTCGTGGAGTTTGTCGTTGATTTCATCTCGTTCCCGATCGGGGAGAGTGGATCAAGTAAGCAGAGGTATAAGCTTCGATTACGATAGCTCCTTTGCGTACGTGTAAAATATGAAATCAACGGCTCGATTAATACATTCGGGTAGTTTTCACCATAACCGCGTCATACTTGTTATAAACTGCATCGATTTTATCTCTCGTTCAGTAAACCATGCTGGCGACGTGGATGGTCTATCGCTGAGACGGAGCTCAGACGATTGTCACTCAGTTCCTAACGAACAGATCGACTGGCGTTCTGATCGCTCTGCCAGATCTATAAACGATGGCTTTTTGCGCACCCCACAAGAAAAAATCCAAAGGATTAAGGTCTGGAGAACGTGGTGGCCATAAATGTGGCGCAGGCCAACGGCCTATCCATCGCATTCCAAAGGCTTCGTCGTGAAGAAAAGCACGAACTTGCCGACCAAAATGTGATGGGGCATCATCGTGCATCTTTATGCACGATGCAAGGCCTTGGCGATTCTGCCGCGGAACAATTTCTCGTAAGCGATGGATTTATTCGCGCTGCAGAAAAACCAGATATGCTCGCCTATTCAACCGCGACGGAAGATAGACCGGTACAATGATGTTGTCACCAACGATACCAGCCCAAACATTGACGCTGAATCAACCCTGGTGGGCTCGTTACATCGGCGCATGAGAGGTCCTGTCAGCCCAGATGCGAATATTTTGCCTATTCACAATGCCGGTACTCGAGCAGCTCGCCTCGTCAGTGAACGGGACGTGCTTAAGAAATCGAGGGTCTCATTGCAATTTCCGAAGCATCCAGCGGCAAAGATTCCAACGGACGTGATTGCCCCCAGAGTGCAGTGCTTGGACATATTGCACACGATACGGTCGCAGACCCTCCTCGCAAATTATGCGACCAACTATCAGATGCGCTACACCAACGCAAGCAGCTATTCAGCGTAAGCCCATGACGGGAAAGGCCCGTGCAAGAGCAATAACACGCTCGTCGATCCTCCAATGGACTCGAGGACGTCCCGCTCTTCGATATCCAGCGCCTTGGGTGGCAAACCTGGTCATTAAAGCACTCATCAAGACGTTGAAATTCACGCTGATCTGGAATTGCACCAGGCTTTAGCCGTCCCCCACAGGCACGCTGGAGCAGCCAGTCTCCATAAATTTCGCGAGCTCGAACATAATTTCCAAAAGCCTGATGATTAGCGCGAATTATAAGGTGTTGGTCTTGTCCATCTCGCAAACGACCACGATGGTGACGTCGGTAACGAGCCATGGTCACACACGATACGGCCAAGATAACATGACCAGACGATCAAACGACACGGCCAGACAGTCACAGATGATAATACCAAGAAACACGACCAGACAGTTGAACAACCAAGATAGTAAGACACGATTGGACAGAGAGACAGACACGAATAAGCAGTCAGACACAATGCAACGTAGAGACACGACCAAACCATTCGAATCCCCTGGCTGAGTGATGGAGGGCTTTATTTTAGTGCTTAACTCGCTATTGTTGTATTTCTCCTATCCACGATCCGGGAAACTCATATTTCCGATTTTTTTATATTTTATCTTTCATTTTCTGGGTGACGGACTCATTCGCAGACCATGGTTGCTTTCTGACTTTTGTTCCTCTGATTTGGTAAAAATTTTCAAGACAATACAAAAATATGACCTTGAGCTTTGGGGCTAAGGTCAATTTTGCGGGTTCATGTTAGGGGGTGATCTTCGGCGAACGTGACTCGGAGAATCACCTGGCGGAAGGTGACACATAATTTTAATACACACTGTACGTTTTAAAACGACGGCCGAGGACGCTAGGGCCTTCTTCCATCTCAATGGTTGCGACTACCATCATCTCATACTCAGCCAGTGGCGTAGCATGGTTTTTGCCGCCCGGGGCTAACCCTAAATTTGCCCCCCCCCCCCTATCTTCGCAACTAAGTGCCGCCCGCCGCCGCCTCTCCACATCTGCGCCACCCGGGGCCATGGCCCCCTCTACCCCCCCCCCCCCCCCCCAAGCTACGCCACTGTACTCAGCGTCGACTGGTCCAAACCTCCAGCCCAACAGAATTAAATGGTCAACAGTTGAAACGCGTTAAGGTGGAATGAGCGCGTGCTCTTGATTTCTATAGATTTTGTTCAAATTTTAACCAGACTTTGTTTATATCATTATGCATGTTTCAGTAAAAATTCAGAACAGTCGACTATTTAGATTTGGAGATAATGGGTTTTAAAATTGCAACTTTTAACACTGTAGAGTCTGCATTGTAATTTAAACAGAGTAGTTGTCCGTAAAAATATTTGTCCTCTATAAGAAGACACATGACAATAACATAAACAATGTCAAATTATTAATGTTTATAACGCAATTATTTTTTTACGATAAAAGTTTTTAACCTTAGGAACACGATAATTATTTTTTCTCGATATATTGAACAATACTGTTGCGCGGTGTTGCATAATGTCTTTTTATTATAGGGGACCAATCTTTTTTACCGAGAGTTATTCTGTCGCTACTGAACGTTTTTAGCAAAAACTGAATAGCAAATACAATCGAAACTTTTTTCACTCGCTCCCTAACTAGTTTTCTATCTAAACATAATTTTTTTCAAAATTAATAAACAAAATAGAATGTTACGACGAATTATGTGACCTGACTTTCGGTCAATGCCGACCCTGCAGTGTTAAGGGGGGATTGTCTTTTTTTTTCGCAAAATTTACCGCTTTTTGGGAATTTTTTTGTGAAGAAAGTATACAACGGAAAACTTGTGAAATTTGGCATATAGTTTTATTGATCTGTTTACTACATACAAAAAAATTTTTAAACAATTTCATCAAAAAATCCGCCTCCCACCCCCCTCGACGCGCGATGGTCCTTTTTTGATGGTGTGCACGATTTCTCAAAAACTATTCAACCGATTGCCTTCAAATTTGGACAGAATGCTCAGCTGACATCCTTTTATCGTTTGATGAAGCAAAAAAGCAATACGTTTAATAGTTTTTTATTTATAACAAAAAATCGATCAATTTTTTTCGAAAAATCGATACTTCAAGTTCAAAACGTCACCAAATCGTCAATTTTTTTTCCCCTTCGAACGATAGCTATATGTGTCTAAAGTAAAATGCTTTTTGGGTTTTTGTTGCAGGATGAACGCGAAGGCTGTAATCGTGCACACCATCAAAAAAGGACCATCGCGCGTCGAGGGGGGTGGGAGGCGGATTTTTTGATGAAATTGTTTAAACATTTTTTTGTATGTAGTAAACAGATCAATAAAACTAGATGCCAAGTTTCACAAGTTTTCCGTTGTATACTTTCTTCACAAAAAAATTCCCAAAAAGCGGTAAATTTTGCGAAAAAAAGACAATCCCCCCTTAAAAGTTGCTACTTAAAAACCTATTATCTCTCAATCTAAATAGTCAACGGTTGTGAAACTTCACACAAACATGTATAATGATATGAACAATGTCCGGTTAAAATTGAAGCAAAAACGATAAAAATCAAGAGTGCGCGTTCGTTTTCCCTTAAGGGCTTACACCACCATAAACGTCCCAAATTGAGTGATATTACGAGATTTTTTTTTGGTAGAAGAACAAATGGGAGAATACTAATATTCAAGAATGTTATTAGTCATATCTTCAAGTGGGCAAAAATAAATTTATATTAAAAAATTATAACAAATGGTGATGCTGGAGCCATTCTGGCGACGCATGTTAAATTTAAGACGCTCCGCGGCCTGCAGTATGGCTGACGCAAATTGAAACGCGTCATCTATTGCAAACTCATGTCGAATATTATTTGAAAAAGTAAAAAAAGAACCCCAAGCAAAAAAATTATTTCTAAAACATTATCGCTTGTTTTACCATGTTAAAAATTCTGATTTATCTTAGAATATTTTTTATTTTTATTTAAACAATGGTTTTATTATATATTTTCAATTTAAATGTACAAATAAGTGAAATAACTTTTTATAAAATAGCCAAGCAAGTTTACGAAACATTTTGTGAACAAAATTATTGAACCTTAGGAATTATATTTTACGTATTATATTTTTATTTTAAAAAATCATCTTACTGCTGTAACATGAAATTGGTGTCATCATTATATATTGGGAGTACAAATAAGTCTCCGCCGTTTGGCAAAAGATGGCCCCACCAGCAGATTATGGTTTGAATTGTCAGATGTAAAACGTCATATTGGACATCTGGCAAGACCATAACCTTGAAATATTAGCGATTTTGTATCAGCATCACATAATTTTTTTCGTGCGAAAATCCCTAGCTTTGAGCCGTATAAGCGTCATTGCGGGAACTCTTGTGTTCGGCACGAATCTCTCTCCAATCATGCTTCTAATTCTGCGTCTTCGTGCACTTTCGGCCTTCCGCTACGTTCGTTGCCTCCGACGTTAACCTCACCATTCTTAAACTTTTGAAACCACTCACGACAGCTTCTCTCACTCAGAGCAGCCTTACAATATGCTTTTACAAGCAATCGATGCGACTCAGCCGCGGATTTTTTCAAATTAAAGAAGTATATCAAGTGTTCCCGCAAATTATGCTTATTCGACCCAAAACTCGACATATTCGCACGAAAAAATTATGTAATGCTGATACAAAATCGTTTATATTTTAAGGTTATGGTCTTGCCAGATGTCCAACCTTACGATATGACGTTTTACATCTGACAATTTCAACCATAACCTCCTGGTGGGGCCATATTTTGTCAAACGGCGGAGACTTATTTGTACTCCCAATAAAAGTACAATGTAAGTACCACACGCGTATACTAAAAATGCTGCGCAACGACTTAGCGTGCATGGTTAAGAAGCGAACTTTGAATATACACGGAACATGACGATCAGCGGTGCTCGCCCGGCTCGTCATCGATTAGGTTTGTTTATTAATCTACGTCGCAATGCCACACTTCGATAGATGAATAACGCCGTGGAAAAACGATATTTCGAGTTCTCAAATGAATTCTCAAGGCTTTTGGGATTGTTTGAGTTTTATTAAATGGTATCATGATATTTTTTGCATTTTTGGTCGTACGTTACTATTTATTGTGGTTGGTTGCTGTGTTTGTATTACAATGGCGAATTCATTTTCATCTCGTTTGCATGCAGAAACTATTTAGTGGGTGAGTTCTTGCCTGGCTTTCGAAAATAATTTGTCTATTGAAATTATTATCTAGAAATAAATCACTCGTTGGATTATCCAAAATTGTTCATTAAAAAACTCCTCGTGATCGGTAATTTGATCATTTGATGAATTTAAGATCGACTGGGAGCTTTAAGAGTGCGACTTTTGAAGTATTTTTCTGAGATATTAATATCTGGTTTTATTTAATTAATATCTGGTATTAACATCGATATTCATTTATATACATGGTTTTTGTACGTTTAGGTTATACTATATTCATGTTTATAGTTGAATCATGAAAACAATATCTCGAAATTGGTTGACTGTTGCATAAAACATTGTTGGGTTATTTGACAGCGGAAAATGTCCTATAACCCTTTCAAGGGATCGAGACCAATAACCAGTAGCCCTGTAAATAGATAGATGGATAAACTTCTTTTATTTCATGTACACCCTTGCGGGCTTTTTACATTTTCTCCTTTCTTTCTTTCTTTCTTCCGTTACAGAGCTTCTTATTATTAGACACCGAAAAAGAAAAAAAAAGACAAGAAATATTAATCCTATTATCGTTGCGCTTCTTGCATTTGTACAACTTTCTTCCCCGATTTTTTTGCCTTCCTTCGCTTTCCTTATCTCTGTCCCCCTGACCCCTTTTTCCTCGCCGCATTCTCAAATTGCCTCGCAACTTCACACATCTCTTCTACTAAATCCTTTCCCTCTAGTGCCTTCCTCCACCCTTCATTCGGTTCCCTTCTTTGCTGCTTTTCCCACTCTTCAAATCTTCTATGGGCCTGCTCATCCATTATTTTCTTGGCCTCCTCGCACTCCCAAATATGTGCCAGTTTCCTCTGCTTTTCCGCATACTCTACACCTTGTGTCTTTGAAACCCTTTTCTGCTTCTCTGCCCACACTCGCGCACCTCATTCTAGCCCACATTTCCCTGATCTCTCCCCTTGTTGTTCCTTTATCCCAGTAGTCTTCCATGCCCATCTCTTTTTTCCTTTCTTTATATTCTATGCAGAAATTGGACCGGCGAATCTTTTCCCACATCCTCTGCACTTCTTGCTCCGCCAACTTCTGTACCGCTCTTCCGGCCTTCCTCTTCCATTCCTCTTTGTTTCCTCTTCTTATCGTCTCCCCTATCTGCCCCTCTCCTGCTTGCTCCACTGCCGCCTTCATTTCTGAGCCCCATTTGCTTCCGTCGTTGTTTATTAGCCCTCTCGCTTCCTCCATCAGGCATTTTCTCGGCCATCTTTCTTCCTCCATCTCTATGACTTTGCCGATGTAGTCGCCCGCCCGTTTTCTCATCACTATATCCACTCCTATACATCCTGCCTCCGTCTTCCAGATGTACTCCAGCGTATTTCTTCTCAGTCCCATGGCCATCTTCGTGTACCTGGCCTGTGCTCTCTCTACTGTCTCCCGTCTTTTCCACCCCCACTCCATACAACAGCCCGCTTCTTGCTATTGCTTCCGCTATCCTCAACCTGTCTGTCGGTCTACCTATTCTTGCTCTCCTTGCAATTCCCCAGGCTCCGTTTGCTGCTTTCCTTATCTTGCTTTCCACCATCTTCGTGTGCTTCTCGAAAGTGTTTCCGGTCGAGAAATATACTCCCAGTTATTTAAACTCGCTTACTACCTCTAATTTCTTTCCGTCTATCTCCCAATCTTTCTCTTTCTTCTGTCTCTCCCCTTTCCTAAAAATCATCACTTTTGTTTTTTCAATATTGATCTCGAATTTATTTCGCTTCACGTACTTCTCCAATTCCCTCAGCATGTCTCTTAAACACTCCCCCGTATCTGCCACCAGTGCTACACATCCGCATACTTCAGGGCGTAAATTTTTTCTCCTCCTATTACCGTGCCTCCCTCCTTTCTTCTTTTCCAGCCTTCCTCCATATCCTCGATAAACAGGTTGAATAGTGTAGGGCTCAGTGCACACCCCTGCCTGACTCTTCTTGTTGTCCTGAACTTCTTCGACACCCCCTCCGCTATTATGATCTCGTTTTGCGTATCCTTGTAGATCTTCTTAATCATTTCCATTAGCCTTCCTCTAATTCCCGCTCTTCCCAATTTCCTCATCATTCCTACTCTGTCCACTGAGTCGAACGCCGTGTAAAGTTTTCCTCCTCTTCTCTTCAGCTTGTTGTTGATGAGCGCGTTCAGTACGAAGACGTGATCACGTGCCCCCCTGCCCGCCCGAAAACCCGCTTGACCTTCTCCCATCTGATTCTTGGCTTCCAGTAAGAATCTTACCCGATTATTTACTATTCTGGTCAGCAATTTGTATCCCGAGTCCATCAGTGTAATACCTCTATAATTTTTCACGTTCGTTGAGTCGCCAGCCTTGTAGATAAGATAGATCCTTCCGGTTTCCCAACCCTCTTGCCATCCTTCCCTTTTTCCATAGCTCATTCAAGATGTTGGCTAACTCTTTTCTCCCCTCCTTCGGCAACCCCTGGAAGAATTCAATCGTCAGTCCGTCTTGCTCCGCCGCCTTACCCTTTTTCATTTTCCCCAGTTCTTTTTCCACCTCTTCTGTGGTTATCTCCCGATTTGCTATTTCTTCCAGCCAAATTCCGCTGGCCCTGCTTCCGCTGGCTTCCTCTTCTTCCGGTCCGCTCTCCGCGCCCGTTTCTTCTATGCCTTCTTCTAAGCCCTGCCCGTCGTCCTTACTTCCCAGAAGCTTCTTGAAATGCTTAATTCATTCCTCTTCCGTTATTTGCCCGCCGTTTCTTGCTTTCGTGGGCCTAAAGGGCATCAGCGCTCTCCAAAGCTCCGTGGGATTTTCACTTTGGCAGACCCTCTCCCAGCGCTCCTTCCATCGTTCCTCATTTTCCTCTTTCCTCATCCTCTTCAGTGTTTTCCTTGCTTCCCGTAGTCTCCCTTTCTCTTCTATGTCTGGTTTTTTGAGGAATTCCTTTAATCTCTTCCATAGTAGCGTTTCCTGCTCTTTTATTTTACCGCTTATCCTATTTTCTTCTGCTCTATTTTCACCCACCCATTTCGCCATCCCCACCTGTTGTGTCGCTTCGCTTATAACTTCCACCAAAGTATCCCATCTGTCTAAGACATCGCTCTTCTTCTCCTTCGAATCCCACAATTCGGTGAAAAAACGTGCCGTACTCCTCTGCCTTCTCATGCTTCCATTTTAGCTTTCTTTCTCTCCTTCCTTCCTTCAGTTGGTGTGGTCTGCTTTGCCTCTCCTCCTTCCCCTTCCCTTCATCGGAGGTGGTCCGATTCCGTTCGTTCCTCTACTCTTATTTCCTTCACCATTCCCTCCGCTTGACTATTTAACACAATGTAGTCAATGACCGACCCGCCCTCCCCTTGACTTCCTACATACGTCAGGCTTCCCTGCCTGTCCCCTTCCCATCTTCCGTTCGCCACTATTAATCCGTTTCTTGCACAAACTTCTAACATTTTTCTCCCTTCCGTGTTCTTCGTATTATCTTTTGACACCCTTTGGCTTTCCTGTCCCTCCTTCCCTTCTATACCTGCCTGTTGGTTCCCGATCCTGGCATTAAAGTCCCCCATTATTATGACTGCGTCTCCCCTTTCCTCCGCTTCGTCTATTAATTTTTCTAATTCTGCTTCCAGCTCTTTCAGGTTTCTATTGTATATACTTATTACCGTTCCCTTGTCTGTTTCTTCCTAATTGTATATCCCTATGACTAAGCCCCCTTCCACAGTCCCACTTTCCTCTCTCCCAAGATTCTTTTCCTGACCCCCACTAGATGCCCTCCTTTCGGCCTCCCCCTCTTCTTTTCTCTTATCGCTGCTTTAGTGACCCATACAAACTCCCTATCCATCTGGTCTCTCTGTTTGTTTGCTTCGTTTTCTTCCATCCACGTTTCCTGGGCCGCGATGATGTCGAACTCCTTCAGCCACCCCCCAGGGCTCCTTCACCGTTCTCCTTCCCGCAACGTTCCACGTTACCGCTCGTATCTCTCGTATCTCTCGTTGTGCTGCTGCCTCCTCTGTCCCTGGTTCCGCAGTTGAAACCCCGTTGTCCTTCCCTGCTCCGCTCTCCCGCTCTCTTCGTACCAGCTCGCTTCTTCCAAATCTCCTATTTTCTCATTCCAGGTCTTCCATCTCCCGTCCACCAATACTTTGAGATATCCGGTCTCTACTTCCTTCCCTTGTCTTCTCATAGTCGTGGCATACTCTTCAATCGACTCCTGTACTTCCCATTCTTTGTACGTGGGATCGTCCCATATTGTCCGTCGTCCTCTCTCCCGTTTTCCTGCTGCTTTCATTATTCTCACCTTGTCTTCCATTTTCTCCGTTTCTAATACTATTCCATCCCTTGTCTCTTTCCATCTCAGGAAACGTGGTTTCACTCCCGTTCTTTCCCACACCGCTCTTTCGATGTCCCAAACCATTCCGTGTTCTGATCTTTGCACTTCTTGCACTATGATGTTCTTCTTCCTATCCCTCCTCTCTCGCCATTCTTTCTGCCATTCTCTATTAGCCCTGTATATATATTTATTTCAAAAAGATATGAAAAACCCTTAAAAAACTTGAACAAGTAAAAAAATGCCCGCGAAAAAAATTTCGGCCGTTTCACTATATACAAAATTCTAATTAACCTCGAAATACTTATGATTTTTTTCAAACAATACTTTTATTTACATTATTACTGTTCAATTCAAACGTACAAAAGAAGTGAAATAACTTTTTATGCAAAAAGCAAGCAAATTTACTAGAAACGTAGGGGAGGCTGGGGTCGATAGAAACACGGGTCAAATGAAACAAGTTGAATAACTCGAAGATGGTTATTGATAGCGGTGGGGGCCCAAGTGGGGAAGGAACTGCTTTTCATATCGGAACCTCTCGCTTGGTTCACGCCCCCCTCCGAGAGCGTCGAACATTTTATGTGGGTGCATCGCTTTTTCGACACAAAAAGTACGTTTTTTAATTACTATTATTTTGCGTATTGGTCCAAAACTATTGTTCCTTCTTCAGCGTTGTTTACAATCATCATTACTGTGAATATCCTAGTGAGTTTATTGCGGTCAGCGCCTACCTACAAAATTTAGGTTCTTTGTTATTTGATAAATTATTGAAAGCGAGGGTATGGGGGCAGTTGAAAAAAACGGTTCGGGGTCAACTGAAACGTGTTTCTATTGACCCCGAGCAAATATTTTATACGCAAGCAAATTTTCCAAATCTTGTTTTCTTTAGATGCCAAGAAACCGTTCGAAACTACGAACCGCGGAAGCTGCGGACTCGAAAATTATTAAAAGGCAAATGAAGATGCCAAAAAATATATGGGGCATTCCATGCCGATTCGACCCGTCACCTCTCCAATTTGACCGGCGATTTTTCATGTTATTGTACTATCTCTGAAAGGCACTCGAGAATTTTTTAAGATTTTTTTGGAACGATTTGACTTCACAATATTTTTTTATAAACAAAAAATTAACGCCCAAATCTAAAAATCTGAAAAACATCTCGAAAATCCCGTGTCACATATCAAACACTATGAGCGTTTAGAAAAAGTGGGGGCGCGTTTCGTTTGGGCTACAATGCGCTTTTTTTGGCAAAAAAATTTTTTCTTAATAAAAAAAAATCGAATCAATAGCCCACCGAGTCGTTAAAGAGAAAAAAATTACATGACATTATGTAGAATTTACCACATTTGTTTCAGATTTTTTCACATTTTTTTCAGAATTTTTGTCCAAGATTTTTTTTTCATCATTTTTAGTCAAATTGCCGACAATTCAAGTGGCCAAGTGGCTAACCCAACTCAAGTATCATAGGGCTTGTCAAGAGAGTCAAGAAAATGTCAAGAGAGAAAACATTCTTAATTAAACATTTTTAATCCATTCGAATTTTTTTCTGAATTTTTTAGCGATTAATTTTTTTCAAGTTTAAACAAACAAAAAATTCACTAAAAAATTCTGAAAAAATTCGAATGGATTAAAAATGTTTAATTCAGAATTTTTTCTCTCTTGACATTGTAGCCCAAGTCCTATGATACTTGAGTTGGGTTGGCCACTTGACCACTTGAATTGTCGCCAATTTGAGTAAAAAAGATGAAAAAAAATTCTGAAAAAAATCTGACAAAAATGTGAAAAAAATCTGAAAAAATTCTGGTCAATTTTACACAATGTCATGTAATTTTTTTTACTCTTTAACGACTGGGTAGGCTATTGATGCTATATTTTTTAATTAAAACTTTTTTTTGCGAAAAAAGCGCATCGTAGGCCAAACGAAACGCGCGCCCACTTTTTCTCAACGCTCATAGTGTTTGATATGTGACACTGGATTTTTGTTTTTTGTTTTTCAGATTTTTAAATTTGGGCGTTAATTTTTTGTTTATGAAAAATATTGTGAAGTCAAATCGTTCAAAAAAAATCTGAAAAAATTCTCGAGTGCCTTTTCAGAGATAGTACAATAACATAAAAAATCGCGGGTCAAATCGGAGAGGTGACGGGTCAGACCCAGGTCGAATCGGAATGGAATGCCCCATATATAAAAATATGAATATTAAAACGCTAAATGGGGGTAGGAAAAAGAGAAAGTCAACAATATACACCGATACCCCAGAAAAAGAAAAGACAAGGAAAGAGACTAAAGAGAAAGACGGCAGACAACAGGCTAGAGAGTAAAAAGGAGAACCTCGAAGACTAAATAAGTCGGTCGCATTGAGTACCTCGCTAGCAACAAAAACTATTCTTTAACTGATTATCTTTAGTAAATTAAAATTAGATAAGTAAAATAATATTGAAGCACCTCAATATGTCTTCGATGATACGAAAATGAAAAGCAATAAAACTGATTATTTTAATTAAAAGTGTATTTTATTCACAACAAACATACTTTATCACTTCATACACATCATTAACAGTACCTGGGTTTAGGAGATACATCAGTTTAATCAGCTGAAAACACCTGTTTCAACTAACCCAAGGCACCGTTTCGATTGACCCCGACACAGGGTCAAATGAAACGGTTTCCAAGAGTTTCGAAATAGCTTCTACCTAAGTTCAGGGCATAGTAGAAGCAAAATCAATAATGCCATCATATAGCCAGATAATTTAGCTATAATTTAAGCCCATTATCAAACAGATAAGGTATAAACACACTAACCGATTTTCTCAAAAACGTTCCAATTGACCCCAGGCTCCCCTACACAAAATTGTCAAACCCTAGAAATACTATTTTTCTCAACATTTTATTTTAAGAAACCATATTACTATTATAATAAAAAGTTCGAATCACGATTATATAAAATCACAATGTATGCATCACACCAATACTGTATGTATGTATGACTGGAAATGCTGTGCAACGACTTGGCGTGCATGGTTAAGAAAAAAAGCTCGGCGAAGGATGACGTTTTCTCAACAACTTGACCATGAGATTATGAAAGACATAAATTGACGGAATTTATTATGTAACTGCAACCCAAATTTCCGATTCCGCATAGTACAAATAAAAAAATCTGCGATGTACCCCTAGACCACACGGCTCTTGAAATCTGACTTCATTTACATAATTTAAAAAGTTACGTGGAGGTATTCACATTCTACTCTATTACAGAACCACCATACATCTCATGAAATCTATTGCGTCGTATAAATGTTCGTTCAATCGACATAGTTTTGACAGGCTGAACATCTCATTTCTAATAATTCTGTATATCTGATGCAGTAACTGATGCGATGTTACAATTTGAAATAATCTAAGTAAGTAAATTGTTGCAAAAGTTACTTATGGAAGCGATAGGAACGTTTCGGCAAGAAAAACGTGGATCTTCCCGAGCTTTTTTTCTTAACCATGCACGCCAAGTCGTTGCACAGCATTTCCAGTGATACATATATACAGTATTTGTGTGATGCATACGTTGTCCTTTTATATAATAGTGATTCGAACTTTTTATTATAATAGTAATATGGTTTCTTAAAATAAAATGTTGAGAAAAATAGTATTCCTAGGGTTTGACAATTTTGTGTACGTTTCTTGTAAATTTGCTTGGCTTTTGCAATAAAAGTTATTTCATTTCTTTCGTACATTTGAATTGTAAAAGTAATAATGTAAATAAAAGTATTGTTTGAAAAAAATCACAATTGTTTCGAGGTTTATTAGAGTTTAGTAGATAGTGAAACGACCGATAATTTTTTCGAGGTATAACATACTGATGTGATATAGCGTTTTAGGACATATCACTTAATAATATATCGTTAAATCATGGGAATATAGAAACATAGGAACACAATATTTAGAAAAAGGCGAACGAAATCAAACAAAATAAAATTGAAGGGATATCCGATACAATAGAAAAAGAGAAAAATAAAATAACAGTATTGAAAGCAATACATAGAATAAACCAAAACTATATAATAATAACTATTAGGAGTACAACTTTGCAGTGACCGTTTTACTTAGGGGCCACTGCGGCCGAAGTAGTGGCCCTAGCTCAATAAAAAAGTGGCATTTTAAACTAGAGGCTCTGCCAATGTAAACAATTTAAAAAAGCTAACGGATGCGTGTATGCATTATAAAGTTATTGGCACTCAAACATGGCAACCTACGAGCCGAATTCTCAGCATTTGCGGGAACTGCTCCAAAGACAACAAAGGAAGGGATTTTTGCACCGGATTGTGACTGGAGATGAAAAGTGGGTTTACTACGATAATCCTAAACGCCGAAAATCATGGGGACTGCCTGGTCATATTTCGTCATCGACGCCCAAACCAAATATTCACGGATCCAAAGTGATGCTGTGTATCTGGTGGGACCAGCTGGGCGTTGTGTACTATGAGCTACTCAAACCATCCGAAACCATCACAGGGGAACTCTACCGACGTCAGTTGATGCGCTTGAGTAAGGCACTCAAAGAGAAACGGCCACAATTCAACGAAAGACATGACAAGGTGATACTGCAGCATGACAGTGCCCGACCCCATGTTGCAAATGTCGTGAAAAAGTACTTGGAAACGCTGAAATGGGAGGTTTTATCCCACCCGCCGTACTCTCCAGACATTGCCCCTTCCGACTATCACTTGTTCCGGTCAATGGCACACGATTTGGCTGACCAGCACTTCGGCACTTACGAAGAAGTCAAAAATTGGGTCGATTCCTGGATTGCCTCCAAGGACCAAGACTTTTATCGACGCGGGATTCGAATGCTACCTGAAAGATGGGCCGAGGTCGTAGCTAGCGACGGGCAGTACTTTGATTAAAAAATATGTAGCCACTTTTTTATAATAAAGCCTTAAACTTTTGAAAAAAACGGTCACTGCAAAGTTGTACTCCCAATAAATAAAAGGAATAAAAGACATGGGTCACCCGTCTAGTCGGTAAAGATTCTATGGGCAAATTTTCTTCTAGACGGATCACATTTCGGGCAAACGAAGAGAAAGTCGTTGTGCGGCGTTCAACAGAGCAGAATGTGTTTGTTTTCGTTTTTCCAAAATATCAGCCGTCTCAAATAATACTGGGAATCTGAAAATTGGCTATCTGTCTCACACTCGTGGTCGCTCGGTCGGTATGATACATGGGCCATGTACTACACGCTGCGAAATTTCGAAGCGGTAGAAATTTTGGCTACGAGCCACCACAAACTACCACCAGATGTCACAGCAACTGTCCGCTACTAAACTATAGTAAAGAGCAGAGGCCTTATAGTCGACTATTGCTGCAAAGCCGTGTGTTGTGTTTGTGTTTTGTGTGACGTGTTTATGTGTGCACGTTTACCGCGCGGGATCACCGCCGGTTGGAAAACTGATGCACTACATTTTTAGGAGTGTCAATAATATTTCGAGCTTCGTTGGTACATTCATGCTACTTCTACGTTTAAAAAATTCAAAACTCCCATTCTCCGTCATTTTTCCATAAAATCAGTTGAGACAACACTCGGAATGTGTTTTTTTAATCAAAAGCTTAGAGGTGCATGAATTCGGTACATCGGTCAGCAATTCACCATTCATTCAATGGGAACTACAATTTGTAAAGATTTTCCTTCAAAATTTGGAAAAATGTCGACCGTAAGGCTCGTCTGCAACGATATCGCATGTACACAATAAATTCCATCTTAATAGGATGTATGGTTTGGTCGAAATTAGGGTTCAAAATTTCGGACCGGTCAGAGCGTGCGATGCATGACCTTAACGTAGAAGAAAATACGAGGAAAAAAGATGAAAAATATTGGTTTAATTTTTTTTAAATATAACAATATAGAAAAGCGAAAAAATTATACGAATGAAAGCTCAATGGTAATATTCGAAAAAAAAATGGAATGAAAGATATACAAAGATAGCAAAAAAAGAAAAATAAAAGTATAGAAATTTTGTAGGGGGGAAATAATTCAGATTAAAAAAAGTGGAAAGTGACACTTGAATAAACGGAAATTCGGGGGAAAAAATAAATGTACAACGAATAATTCTAAATTCGAAAAAAATGGAACGTTAGAAAATAAGCAGAAAAAATGGTTGATTCGTACCTGATCGAAGGCACGAGTGAAGAAGGTCGCAAACGCCGAAACGAAGGGGACCGTGCGATCTCTGCAGGCTGCACCCGTCGCTACACCGACGAGATTCTGCTCAGCAATGAAGCACTCGATGAAACGTTCCGGGTCGACGCTCTTGATTTTTTCAGCAAACGTCGAGTTCTTCGTGTCACCGTCCAGGGCGATTACTCGGGAATTATTCTTCGCAATTTTTGCGAGGGCGACGCCGTAAGCGAGACGTGTCGCAACCTCGTCGCCGAGCTTATAACTAGGTGGCGTGTCGAGTTTGATGTTCGCGATATCGACCTTGGGGGCGTCCTCAACGAGGGGTTTTTGCGGCCGCAGACCGAGCGGACCGGGATTCTTGATGAGCGAGGTCAAGTGCTTGACGACCTCATCGGCTTTAGCCCCGAGGGGCTTTCCGTGCCAGTTCTCGAGGTCCTCGATGCTCGGGAAATTCTTGCCCTTGAAGGTCTTAGCGAGAATCGCGGTCGGTCGGCCCTTCGTCGTTTGGGCCTCGTGGAGTGCCTGAAAAAAGTGTTAAAAAACGGAACGGCCCGAAAGTGAGGATGGATTTGATACATTCACGTACCATTCAAGCTGGCAAAACTCAAACAAAGTGATACACTCGTATACAGGGCGTGCTATTCGAGTTGGAATACAAAAAAAAGCCAAACAGACCTAAACGAACCCAAAGAGAACCAAACAAATCCAAGATACGAATCAAATAAAAACTCGTAGACAAGGTGTGCTATTCTAGTTGGCACGACGAAATATCCCGAGATGGATGTGTTTTAGGGAAAAATGTTTTGAACAAAAGTTTCACAGTGTTGAGGAACAAAAATGATGGATTCGATTGTTTCTTATTTGATGGCTATTTTGAATGTTATTTCAAGTTCAACATAAGTTTTTGAAAAGGAACCTTCCTTTATCATTTCGCAATCATTTTCCACGTAACAAAATCATTAACTTTTGTCTGAAACCTTTTTCTACTTTTTAACTTCGATTTTTGAAGATATTTGAATATTGAGTGAGTAGAAAATATTTTGTTGAATACTTAAAGTATCTTGAAAAGTTGAAGTCAGGAAAAAGAGGTTTCAGACAAAAGTTACCCATTTTGTAAGGCAAACAATGATTTTGAAATAAGAGATTGGTTCCCTTTCAAAAAGCTACGTTCACCTTGAAATAACCATGAAAATAGCCATCAAACAAGAAACGATCGACACCACCAGTTTTTTTTTTATTCGGAACTTTTTTCCCTAAACCGCATCCCTCTCGAGAGAGCGATTTAGGAAAAAATGTTTCGAATATTGCATTCATATATCCCGATATTATGACGTGTCAACTTGAAGAGTATATCGGGTATACTGTATACCGGGTGTCCCATAAATATCGACACTTCGAAATAACTGGAAAGAGAAAAAAGTTGGGTCATTCAAAATTAATTACAATTAAAAAAAAATTATATCGTTGAAATTTTGTATATTTCCAATTTGGCAAAGAACAAAAATCGCAGTCTCATTCATTTTATTTTTCGGTTCGTTGTACTCGGTTAAATTATTTTAAACAAATTTATTTGTTTTTTTTTTCATTTATTTTTCTCGTACCTTGACAAGCTCCTCGACGTCGTGGCCATCGACGACAAGGGCGTTGAAACCAAAGGCATCGAGGCGTTTGCGATAAACCTCCATATTGTGCTGGAGGGACGTCGGCTCGCTCTGGCCTAGTCGATTTATGTCGAATATCGCGCAGAGATTGTCAAGCTTGTAGTACGAGGCGAAGTTAAGCGCCTCCCAGATCGAACCTTCAGCCGATTCCCCGTCACCGAGCAGCGTGTACACTCTGTCATTACGATCGTAACGAAATTGTCAATATATGTAGGTTAAATTTGTACGTTTAAATCATTATAGTTGATGAATACTCTGTATATTTATTAAATGTATGTTTGATGTATACATATACAAGATGATAAGTATAAGATGGCGATGTGTTTTTCAAGGCAGTATTGTTGTCTAGAGTGCGGTTTTGGGAGGTGATTTTTAGAATGGAATAAACGTTCTAACTGTTTAAGTTTTTATTCTGCAATTGTTTACACATGCTTATTTATCCTTCAAGAATATGTACAAATAAAAAACAATTATCGTGTAATTTTGGACGTTTGTTTACAAGGGTGCGCAGAAAACGCGCCCAATTAGTACCCAGGCTTGCACGCGTTGTAAGAATCTGGGGAAAAAACCAAACACTTCTTTAATCGGTATCAGTGCTGTGACGTCTGGTACTCGATTCAGCAAAAAAATATTTATCAAATGGCGTCATGCTAAACTTTGATTATTAATTTTTCCTATTTTCCTGAACATTTTACGAGTTATATAAAGAAAAGAAAATTGCATTTCGACTCATTGTCAATTCTGCTACAAACGTTGAAGAACAGTCTACTGAAGGTATATGCCGAATGGGAGCTCAATCGGACAATTGGTTATCGGGATATTGTAGTTGACAATTTGAATAGCATAGTTTTAAGGAAAGCGTGTTACAGTTTTATACCTTTCTATAAGGAATAAATGAAAACATTGATACTTAGTGGTTAATTAGCCAGCTTACGTCCATAAATGGCTCCTTCTACCTCCTTCTCTCTCTCTCCCTCTCCTTAGTAGAATTGATTCTTGTCAAATAGAGTTTCTCTTCTAGCAGTCCTTTTTGTGAGGCGCCTGATGAACGTCTTTCGGAAAGGTCGATTTAATTTTTGTCACGTGACGCTGACAATGCCTTCTAATGGCCAAACCGTAGTAAACTATCAAGACGCCAATAACCTTGTCAGTCAATTTTCTTGTGCCTTTTCCACCCACAACTTCACACTGCTTTTTCATGCTACGTAATCTCGTTCCCGTTCTTTTTGCAACAGGTCCGCAACACTTCTTTTTGCACAGATTTATCTTCACGACAAGAACACGCGTCTACACTCAGAAAAACGTTTGGTAATACCAACTATGTATATTTAGTTGAAACAATTTTGCTTGAAGCAACCTAATTTTACTCGCTTGAAATACAATTCGATTCAAGTGACAAAGCCAGTTTAGTTGAAACAACCAAATTATCATGTCAAAATTGCAATGTCTCCCTGGCCATATAATAGGTTGGATTAACTACATCGGAGTTCATACAAGTAATCCGCGTGTTATTTGAACTTTATATTTGGTCGTTATATTGGCCAATAAACTACATTTTCCAACTAAATTAATTATTACGCATAAAGCGAATGATGATTGGTTCTACAATTGAATAAGTGAATTGAAACAAATTATTTAATTAAAGTTACTTCGAGGTAAGACCGTGTTTTCTTTTTTCTACGATGTGCATATTTTTCAGCTATCGATTGCTATTGCTACTTGAGTTATTGTGGATGCAATCGGTCACTTTTTTCCCGGCACGATTTCTAGATAACGACTTTATTTGGCAAATCCGACCACGGGCGCGCTCTGTTCGATCGCTGTGAGCGATCGAACAGAGCGCTCATAGAGATCCCAGATAATTAGTTTTTTTTACCCAGCTAATTAGTTACCCAGCTAACCACGTACCGCAAATGTACCGCTCATGTGGAGTGTGCGTACAGTACTGCCACATTACCGGTACGCCGTACGGTACACTGTACCGCCAATTTACCAGTACGGTACCGGTACAGTATCGCCACCGTGGAGCCACCGTGCACTGCAGTGCGGTGTAACTCCACGGTAGCGATACCGTGGAGGTACGACTACGCTGCTATCCCGTACCCGTACATTACTGGTACTGTAGGGCACGGCGTACTCCACATTTGCGGTATGCTGTATTAATGGTACGCTTGGTTAACTGGATAGTGGAAATCGCGAATCAGTGTAGTTTCAGATGCATGCACGAACAGCGCTACGATCGCCCGTTCGTCTCCCGGCTGTTCACGTCTTCTTTTCTGGCTGTTGACGTGCATCTCCCCTGTGAGCGTGTAGAAAACTACAATATTCATTGTGATAAGTTTTGTGAGACGATTTACATCGAAAACATAAAAATGTGCGAAGTAGAAGACATCTTGATAGATTGGGGACTTCAGTCGCTTGTTTCTACATTTCGAGGAAAGTGTACGATCGTAATTTATTTTTGTCCGCCGTTGTTGTCACGCTGCGTGCTATCCTTCGAGAAAAACATTGTACGGCGTCTCTCGGGTGTTAATAGTAAATTTAGTGGAAGCCGGTGAGGTTCATTTAACGTTGCGTGTTCACCAAGTGCATAAGTATTAAAGGATTGCTAAGGGAATCACGATTGAGATTTTTTGCGGGCATGAGCCATTGTTCTCCCGTAATTTCAGATATCGATTAAATTCGGTAAATCCAACCACGTGGACACTCGGTTTAGGCCGCTAATAGTTCGTCGCAACCACGCTGTAGTCTGAGACCTAGCGTTGCGTAAAGCAAAAAGACTTGTTTGTGCCAATTCCACTTAGAGAACACACAAAATCTGATGGTTTCTGTTATGTGGCCAGCAGATAAATTCTCGATACACCAGAAAAAAATATTATTTATCTGTACACATTATTTTAATTGATATCTCTTTTGTTTTTTTTTCGACACGCAGATTGCTTTTAAGTTTAACTATGTAATTTTCTCAGAGCGCTTTGTAAATTATCTTACAATTGACACCGTACAGTCGTACATCGACGTAGATTAATCAATAAAAGTTGTTTCTGTACCATCGCAATATTTTTAATATGTACTTTAATAAACAGGCATTACTAAAAAATTACTAATCATCTTGTCTCATAATTTAGCAGATTTATTTACCTTATTGTCTTCGTCTTCCATTTGGATTTATAATTTATAGTAGGGAGGATACTTTCTTCGATGATTTATATTCAATTGATTTTCTACCAATTCAATGTATACGATGCATATGCTCACATCGAAATTTTATTAGAGTGACTCAATGTTTATTTGGTTCATATTAAGCTGATGTTCTATCTGCCATTTATTCGATTGGTGTGAAACCAATTTTGATTGAACTTACTGTATGCAGCTTCAACTATGTTATATCAGTTGTCAGAACCTACTCCGTCATTCAGGGCAAACCAACATACAGTTGGATCGACTATAGCAGCGTTGGGGGGTTTTCTTTTAAAAAAATATGTCTTCAGTGGTACGGACTATATATGAACTTTTATCAAAAATATTATGTATTGACTGAAATATGCTCTGCAATTCATTCAATGCACACATGTTTCATTCTGCTGTATATGTTTTTCGTTGAACTATATATTTTGAAAATGCTTTTAAAGGAGAGATTACCGACCCGACTGTTCAGCATGTTCAAATAAAGTTTGGTTTCAGGACACCGGAATTATAATTGAAAGTACTCTGTACGTTTTTGGATCAAGAACGAGTTTGGTTGCCGGAAATAAATATATATTTGTTATTCAACCAAATCTCGCAGTCAATTCAATCGTTCATATCGTTCGCCACCCGTAACTGCAGGATTTTGTTGATTCAAACGTTTTTTTTTGACGGTACTAAACGTTTTTCTGAGTGTACAATTTCCGTGTCACCACTTCTTCACAACTTCGCTGCTGATGCACTTGTTAAATTTTTACTCGTTTTCCCAGTATGGGGGCGTACGCAAACAACGTAACGCAATTGCGGGGGGTCCTACCAGGCGTTACGGTCTACGTACGTGGGGGTTAAGGTTTGCGTAAGTCACGATCTTAGAACTGCTAGAAATAGCAAAATTCCTGCATGTTCAAGTTTTGAAATTAAAATTCGCGCGCAATTTTACCGCGGAAAGTTAACAGCTTTCCATACGAAATGTCAGTTAAGGGGGGGAGTCACTGTGCAAGAACTTGTAAAGTAGCTTTCCCGAAGTAAAATTTAAAAAAATTGTTTTTTATAATTCTTGGATGTACATATATTGAAAAATATGTTGACAACATCGTTGCGCCCTCAGTCCCTACAGCCGTGGCATCGTCACAATAGATGAAGTGCAAGCTGTTATTATTTTGTGAAATATAATGAAGATGAAGAACCGTCATATCGTCCGCGAATAGATACTTTAATGTAAGTACCAATATTCTAGAAAAAACGGAACGAAACCTTTGAGAGCGTTTTTCCCGAAATTACTTTTTTCGACCTTGTCCCAGCGAATACTCAAAAACTTATCAGCCGATTGTAAATTTTTTACTAAGGTTGTACGTAGCCGATTTTTTAAATTTCGATAATTTCTATTTTCAAAGACTACTTGAATACAAAAGAGGGCCTTGAAAATATAAATACATGTCCAAACTGTCGGCATATAGTAAAAAAAAAAAACAAAAAAAAAACGACTTCTCATAACGATAGCTACATTCGTATAGATATTGATAAGTTGTTGAATTTTTATTAAGAGATAATCTTTCATGAAGATATCGATAGGACAATGAAGAGAAATTTTTTGTCGTCAAATCAAGGCATATATCTCGGTTAATTTAAAAGATTTTTGCGTAGAAATCGGTACAAAACTAGATCAAGAGACACAGCAGCGTTTTGACGCCAAGTATTACAAAAAAAATTCTTCGCCGCTGACAACGCCACCAAACTCACCGCCACTGACGAACTGAAGACACGCCGCGACTCCTTATACAGTAAGATGGCCTTTTAGCAGACGACTTTGAACGTTGTTTCGACATTACGCGAAAACGCGGCAACAATTCGAAAATCTAATGACAGTTTACCAATGTAATGTGATCTTTTCCTATCGATTTTGTTCCGACTATTTTTTTATTCGTCCACTCAATCTCGAGATCTCATAATTTACGGCCGAATTGTCGAGTGACTATCCCAAAAATTCTTCCTCAGTCGTTCATTAAATGAAATAAAGTCGTTGGCTCATGTCGTAAGCATAGTACATACGCCGTTTTGTGAATTGATCAACACTCTAGCGCAACAGGCACAGCAACGCCACCGCTTTCTCGAACGGTAAGACTCGAACTACATCCTGCTCGCAATATATATATATATATATATATATATATATATATATATATATGTGTGTGTGTGTGTGTGTATGTATGTATGTATCCTAAACAGTCGCTTTGACAGCTCGAATATCCAAACACGGTTATTCGCGCGGATGTGAAAAACGAAAAGAAACGGCTCTTATTAGAGCCAAACATTTATTTAACAAAGGTTCACGTCGTTGCAAATTTAGGTGTGGATTATTTATTTTGATTCTGACACGCGTATATTAGCCGTGGCGCTCGCGCGGAATCCGTCGGGGAAACAGCGACAGGGAAAGATACGCAAATAGATGCTGAGTAAGTTAAATAAATATTCAATAATGTGCTCTTTTCTTTCACTTGCTTATATAAAATCAAGAAATTCGCAAACAGACGTTCATGTGTACCTTTTGTGTGAGAGCATAACTTAGCTTCTGTACGTCATTGCCAATTCGTGTGTTCGTAAGTCTGGAATTTTTGAATTGACATCATTTGGATCGTATATTATGTCGTTTGTCTTATCATAGAGTCTTATCATAGACAGTAAAGTTTGTTTGTAGAAAATGCATCCGGCTCTGTAGAATTTATTGACACAGAGCTTGACAATTATTTTGCTTAGCGCATGATAGAACAACCAGAACAAGCTTGGCATCAGTTTTTCTATAAATGCCCATAACTGCTTAAAAGAATTATGTATAGTGTCGTAAAGATGAATGGATTGCCTTGCGTCAGTTCTCTTAACTGGTTGTACAATGGTTGCAAAAGCTGGACTTCGCAGTGCGCTCTCTGTGCTTTTCAAGAGACGAAAACTTCTTTGGGATACTTTTGTGTCACAAACCCATTTTTACCCTACTTCAACCGAAAAAACTTTGTTTGGATATAATAATTCGAAAAACCTCACCTCTCGCTGTACTCACAATAGTGTCCATGCGAGGAACTACAAGTGATGAAAAGAATGTCTTGATAGACTTTCTCCACAGTACTGTTCCTGTAAAAAACTCTGACTAATATTTCATAACTTTGTTTAGAGGGATTCAGTGAATAATCAGAAGATTTCTTTTGCTGCTGAACAAGATGACCAGTTTCACAAGCTGTGGAAAATTGAATAACTTGCCTGCCTGTTTATCAAACTTGTCATTTTGTTCAGCGGCGAGAGATATGTTATGATGATTCACTGAATCCCTCTAAAGATAGATTGAAATGTTACTCAGAGTTTTTCATGTGGACAGTACTGTGGAGAAAGTCTAACAAATCATCGCTTGCAACCCTTGCAGTTCTTCGCATGGGCACTTTTGCGAGTACAACGAAAGGTGAGATTTTCCCAATTTTTATATGCGAGCAAAGTTTCTTTGGAGTACGCAGTAGAGAAATTTGTGTGGGGCTCAGGTGTATCTGCAAAAAGCTTGTGTCTCTTGAAAAGTGCAGAAAGACTGCAAAGTGCAGCTTTCGCACTCACCATACACATAGCACTGTACACAAGCGCTGAAGCAAGTTAATCCATTTGTCTTGAGAACAGGAAATGCAATTTTCCAAAACAATAAATATTCATGGAACAACTAATGCCGAGCTTGTTCACGTAGTTCTGTAATGCATCTACAATGATTGGCCCTAGAAGGTGGGAAATTATTGAGTGGTTTAAATGCTTCGAATAAAAATTTGATTGTGAGACTGTAAGAATGAGAGACCTGAACTTGACTAGGAAAATATTTCAAGTACGGTGGGGTTGCATGTATTTATATTTTCCATTTATCTATTTGTATTATTAAGGAGCGTCTTCTTTTTGTCAATTGAGGTGGTGAATCTCTAACAAAGTGTGTAAAAATGTTTGAAGCATTTCCACAGCCGGCACGGACTAAAAACAATTTGAGCATTTAAGGAGAATTCATGTTTGTTCCAAAAAAAGTTTGACTATTTAAGAAGAATTCATTTTAGTTTCAAAAAAAGTTTGAGCATTTGAGAATTTATTTTCGTTCCATTCCAACGATGCAAACTTCAGCGTCATGGAATTGGGATCACAAAGATTAATGAAAATTAAAAAAAAAATCACCCAAAAATTATGAAAATTTCTTCAGTGATTTTCAAATTACTCTATCCCTGAAAGTCATCGTAGGAGAAAATTCGAAAAACCATTTCAAAGGTTAGGATCTCTAGATTTCAAGCTTCCACTTAAAATAATTGTTTGCTCTTTTGTTATTAATAAATGAAAAGAAACGTCGCAAAGGAAAATGTCCAATTTTTGTTTCGAAGAGGTGTACAGACAAGGAAAAATTTGTTTGATTAATGACGCAATCAGACGTATTTTCCTTGGACCACCTTTTCTATTTTGAACTTTGAAACAAGTGTATATCAATTACATGATCAAAATCAAATGACGCTTTTGACTTTAGTAATCAATAACTCATGAACCAATCACCATACACGAATTTAAAGGGCAGTTCTGGAGAGCTGAAAATATGCTTTCAAGGTAAGAAAAAATCCATTTTGAATTAATTTGTTTTCTGTGAGATGTGCAGTTAACAAATGTCAAAAATGCCGTTTATTCTTTGAATTACAAAAGTTATGACATCTTTGCGGATAGCTATCGCGAATATTATGCTTAGGCATTTTTTCCAAGTTGAAAGTGTCCACAAAAAGTATGTTAAGCGTAAAGTTGCCCGATTTTTTCCCTGTAGCCCAAATGATGAAATTTTTGTATTTGGTAAAAAAAATTGAAGGCAAACTATTATTCTTTTAGGCCACTATTATTCCGCTTACTCGTGTTACATCCTAGCGAATGTGCCTTCTCTCGGTTATTCCCAATATCCTCATTTTCCATCATAAGCGTATTAAATTATAAATGCTATATAATAAATACTAAGAATAAGACGCGTAACAGCTTTAAACGGGACTTGCGTACGTTCCATGAGCATATTCAAATCCCAGCGATATTGAACCCTTCCTAATTTTCACATCAAGAAAGACTTCCTTCCAGAAGGCCGTCTCCCGTCAACCACCATCAAATCAATTTCTTCTATAGAGTCTCAATTCCAGTCTCCCGTCAACTACCATCAAACCAAGTTCTTCTATCGAGTCTCAATCCCAGTCTCCCGTCAACCACCATCACATCAAGTTCTTCTATCGAGTCTCAGTGGCAGTCTCCCTTCAACTACCATCGACTCAAGTTCTTCTATCAAGTCTCAATTCGTCTTTTGACAATCTTTATCAAATTCAGAGCTCAGTCTTCCGTTAACCAACATCGAATCAACTTCTTCTATCAAGTCTTAATTCAGAAGCCAAACGAATATATCCAATTAACCTTCATACGAACAGTCTTCATTTTTCCGTGAATATCAGTTTCAATTCATCGACCTTGCGCGCCGTTCATATTTCTATCTACGCGTAGTGCCCGTCGTAGTTAACACGTCGACTATACACACGACCAGCGTAAAATCCTGCGAGCGTCTTACCAGCAATTAAGAGCGACCGACCGTCAAACACAACCAATGTAAGCTGACCATGCATTTTTCTTTTTGTATCATTCATCGTAGGCCCTGATCGCTTTAACCCGCCTAGTAATCTTATAATAAATAACATAGTGTCAATCGTACACCAAGTCTGTCGAATTATCCCTCAATACCGAAATATCGTATATCAATTCCTTAATTCTACTCTTTCTCACGCACTACCCCTTTTTACCCTCATCCTGTGCTATTGCGCTAGGCGAAGGAAACAAAGACAGAAACGAAAATATATGCTCTCATCCCTTCCAGATGTGACACTCGGTAAAAAAAATAGTTTTTCGACATTTACGGGTATTTTCACTTATGTAAAGTCAGAATTTGCAAATATAAACAAATTTAACTTCTTTTCAATAAACAACAAACTCTTTGTTTTTAAAAGGAAATTTACTTTTATTCCTTTGTCAATTTCTTATTGAATAATAACAAACATACCCTCTCAAAGTAAAAAGTTCCATTCTTTAACCTTTTTTTTTGTTCGAAAAATGGATGTTAAAAGTTGTAACCCCTCTGTATTTCCCATACTTTTATTCGTGTGAAATTAATCTTCTTATAAATTAGCATATTGAGAATACGTTTTTGTAAAAAAACCGTCAAAAAAAACACGTGGTATTAATTTTTTTAATGTTCAGTAATAAAAAGTAATGTTTTGAACGAGTTTGAAATTGCAGACGTCTAGTTTATTCGGAAATATTGAAATTCTTCGAAAAAGATCTGAAATTTCTTTTGAAAACTTTTTTATTAAGTAAAAAACAACGCCAAGTAATAAAAATCCCTCAGAATCGTTGTCGCTTGTTTTACTATATAAAAAATTCTGATTTGTTTCAAATATCTCAAACTATACTTTTTATTTAAGTTCGAAAATGGTTTCGATATACTTTTTTAATGCAAATGTACAAAAAAAAAAGTAAAATCACTTTTATGAAATAGCCAAGCAAGTTTACTAGTCATGTTGCACACTAAATTGTTACAGCTTAGGAATAATATTTTTGAAAATAGTTAATTTTAAAAGGTCATATTACGATTATAAAAAAAAATTGATATCACCATTAGATAAAAGTACAAAGAAGGTAACACACAAGTACAATGGAAATGCTGTGCAAGGACTTGGCGTGCATGACTAAAAAAAAAGTTCGGCGAAGGATTTCGTCATTTCAACATCTCAACTGTCGGGTTAACAAAACATAAATTGTCACAATTTATTGTGCTAGTGAAAACCAGATTCATGTGGAGTACGAATCAAATAAGTGATGTACGCTTCGACCACACGGCACTTAAAATGTTAATTTATTTGGAAAATGCGAAAAATGTGTATAAAAGCATTTACCTTTTATTCTATAACATAATAACCGCATATCTCATGAAATATATTGCGTCTTATAGACTTTGATGTAATGGATAAAGTATCCATCTCTAAACCATCTGCCTCTAAACCATCAAAGCATCTACGGGTTTAAAGGTTAGCATTACTGTTTTATCCTCCTGCTGGTGGAAACATACATTTCGTATTGATAAAGCTCCAGTAGATATGATTGCTATGGTATGATGCTATGATATGATAGCCCTGGTACCTGATGGGACATGAATTGAAATGTTCCTAATACCAATGTTCGTCAGCGCCACGTTATAATGTAAACAAACATATATCGACGCAAAAACTATTTTCACGGGTGGTGGGAATGGAAAATTCTGTATCTTCCCGACCATTTTTCTAACCATGCGCGGTAAGTCGTCGCACAGCATTTATAGTGTACTTGTGTGTGTGTTACCTACTTTGTACTTTTATCTAATGGTGATATCAATTTTTTCTTATAATAGTAATATGACTTTTTAAAATTAAATATTAAAAAAAAATATTATTTCTAAGCTTTAACAATTTATTGTGCAACATGACTAGTAAACTTGCTTGGCTATTTCATAAAAGTGATTTCACTTTTTTTGTACATTTCCATTAAGGAAGTATAATGAAACCATTTTTGAACTTAAAGAAAAAGTATAATTTGAGATATTTGAGGCAAATTAGAATTGTTTATATAGTAAAACAAGCGATAACGATTTTGAGGGATTTTTATTACTTGGCGTTGATTTTTTACTTTGAATATATACTTCACAAAATGGGTATAAACCCGATCCGTTCATAATTAGTCATGTCTATGAAAAACAATCGCAATTATTGACGACAAAGCACCCGCTATTTAACGAAATAGGGGGGGGGGGGGGGATCCAGCCAAGCGTTACTGTTCTGGTACGTGAGGGGAGGGGGCTCAAAAATTGGGGAATTTGGCGTCACGGAATTCGTGTACGCCCCTTACGCTCTTGGTCTCGAACTTTTCTTTTTTTCTTTACTGAACTTCGACCCGCTCGAGAAATATTAGTTTTCATACCTTTCCTACTACAGTTGAACCTCTATATAACGGATCTCTAGGGAAGTTCGTTATATCGAGGTTTCGTTACATCGAGATCATGTTGTTCAAAATGTTCTTAAAAAAAAAACTAGTGGTATAAATTTAGGGATATTTTTTTAAGGAAGGCTCAAATTAGAGTCATTTTTACAAGCAATTAGGGCACAATATATATATTATGATGTTATTGTATAAAAGTTTCGGGTGTCTATCGGAAGGGAATGGTCAAATCTTCGTTATATCGAGGTTCGACTGTACTCATTTTGCTTTAGTATTTCTGTGTCCACTCCGTTCAAAGGGTTAAAACAAAACCGAATTCAGCACAATACGACAGAATTCAGAAGGTTCAAACCAATTAACGAAGATTTCGGAGGAATAGTGATAAATAATTCGATTACATACTACTTATAATAATATTCGTTATAATTTCTATAACTCGGGTAATTTTATGATTATCATTTAACGGTTTTCACAAACGCTTTCAGAAAAGTCTGTATAATAATCGAATAAAATGATATAATGACAGGTTCTTTAAAACTCTAAACAATAATACCACTTGAGGGCCAAGCCTTGAGAGTTTGGCGTGAAGATTTTGCGATCGAGGAAAAAGATAATATTTAATGGGTTTTTCGAGTCCTATCAGAAAAACAGTACAACGTATTTTTGTGACGAGCAGTATTTGCCATAAAATCAAGCATTCCAGAGAAAAAACCTAAATTTTATTTTGAGTTCAACAGAATGAAAGTAATTGAATTCCGAATACGAAACACTCCTCAATTTTTTTTCAATGGAATTATATTCCATTTGTCTGCTGGAGTTTGGAGACCACTCATTGGCTGCGAGAGTGGGGATGAAAATACAATAAGTTTTCGTCAGGTTGCCACTTGCGTATAAAATTTAATGTAAAAATAAATTATCAGTGGGCAATTTCCAACTCATAAAATTGTTGAAAATTATTATGGGCTGGGAAATCATATTGATAGTTAAAATTATTGCAATGAAACAAAAATAGTGAAATTTTATTTTAAAAAATAAAAAATAACCGATCGATTTGACGACAGCGACAGTTTCTGTCATTGGCACGACTGACTATTGCTAAAGCGACATCCGCTGTAAAATTATGGACGTTTAAAATACCATTATGGGTTTTGAAATACCCGTTCATTGCGAATCCTGTGACCGGCCCACTCGACAGAACCAGTTTACGCGCTCTTGCCACGTTTAACCTCGAAGTTTCGTTAATGTCCGAAAACATACCGGTCGAGCCCAAATTCAACATTTTTTTTGAGTATTATAAATGAACGTAGTGGAGAAAACACTGAATTTTTCGGCATTAAGTTTCTCATCACTATCATCACGGTTTGCTCAGTTTTTGTCATGTCACTTTCAATATTATTTTAGTCTCTAGAGCCCTATGACTAGTGTTTACGAGGTGTCATATGTATTACCAAATAGATAGAGGTTCAGATTAAACATTTAAAATCTTCGAACTAATGTTGTGGAACGGATTAATTTTCAAAAAGTTAATGCACCATAAATTGATCACTCGATCATATAGATTTCAATCGAATCGGAATATTTCGATTTTAGGCTCGAAACTCTTTAAAAAACGCATGTCTTATATTTGTCACTATACACAGGCACGTGCGTACGCACGCACGCACGCACACACGCACGCACGCACACACGCACGCACGCACGCACACACACACGCACGCACGCACGCACGCACGCACGCGCACACGCACGCACGCACGCACACACACACGCACACACGCACACACACGCACACACACACACACACACACACACACACACACACAACAAAGTAGTAATGACTCGGCTGAAAAGCCAGCCGATGCCATCGCCTATGGACGCAGCCCTGCTGGAAAAGATTGTTACACATCTGTTCCCTGAGCAACCCGAGGAGGACTACCAGCTCGCGGAGGACGTCGATGAGGACATCCCAGCCATTACTGAAGAAGAGCTTCTTACGGCGATTGTCAGGGTGGGCAACAATAAAGCCCCCGGCATAGATGGGATACCCAACATCGCACTCAAGGCAGCGATCAAGTTGGCACCGGCAATATTCCTGGGCATGTACAATAGGTGTCTCAAGGAAGGAATCTTCCCGGACAAGTGGAAGTGGCAGAAGCTAGTGCTCCTCCCGAAAGGGAAGAAGCCGCCGGACGAACCTTCATCCTATCGTCCGCTCTGTATGCTGGATACCGCCGGAAAGATCTTCGAACGCATCATCCATAACAGGATTGAGAAGTTCGTGGACCCTCTACTGGCGGAGGGCCAGTTTGGCTTCAGAAAGGAGCGCTCTACGCTGGATACCATTAACACAGTGGTGAAGCAGGCGCAGGAGTCGACTGCGGGGAAACGATGGACAAGAGGGTCCAAGAAGTACTGCGCAGTTGTCGCTCTCGACGTCAAAAACGCTTTCAACTCGGCGATATGGAAGTGTATCATGGATGCCCTAAAAACATTAGGTGTAGCATGGTACCTACGGAGAATAGTGGCGAGTTACCTATGTAATAGGTGGCTCATGTACGACACAGAGGATGGACCGAAGACGTATAGGGTGACTGGAGGAGTTCCTCAGGGCTCTGTACTTGGACCGCTTCTGTGGATCATCATGTACAATGATCTGCTGCTATTACAATTGCCGAAAGGAGTGTCCGTCGTAGCGTTTGCAGATGACGCGGCGCTGATTGTCATCGCCAAATTCCTGGAGCAAATCACCACACTCTTCGGCGAAGCTTTCGCCAAGATAAAGGAATGGATGTCTTCTGTTGGACTGCAGCTTGCAGCCCACAAAACAGAAGTACTCCTCGTATCCAGCAGGAAGGTGATGGAAACGGTAACGCTCAGGGTTGGAAACGCCGAAATCACATCCCAACCGTTCATTCGGTACCTGGGTGTGATTCTCGACGCAAGGCTGAACTTCAAAGAGCAAACCGAGCAGATCAGCAGAAAGGCCGCTCGGGTGGCTACCACACTGGCGCGACTCATGCCTAATGTTGGTGGCCCCAGACAGAAGAGGAGGAAACTGCTGTCATCAGTGACGACCTCAGTGCTCACCTATGGCATACCCACATGGGCTGACGCACTGAAAATCCAGGACTACCGCAGGAAGGCTGCAGCAACGTATCGCGTCAGCGCCTTGAGGGTAGCCTGTGCATTTCGCACTGTCTCCGAGGACGCTATCAACGTTATCGCGGGAATGCTGCCCATTGAGGTGCTCGCTGGGGAGCGTAGATCGATGTACCAGCAGAAGGGAGCTAGAAATCCCAGTTATGCAAGGACAGAAGCGAGAGCAACCAGTTTCAACCAGTGGCAGACGATGTGGGATGCCTCTACCAAGGGAAGGTGGACACATCGACTAATCCCGAAGGTGGAGATGTGGGTGAACCGTCTACATGGGGAGCTCAACTATTATCTCACTCAAGTGATCTCAGGACACGGCTGCTTCCGGGCTTATCTCTATAAGTTTAATTATGAAGATTCCCCGGACTGCCCAGCATGTGTAGCAGTCGAGGAGAACGCTGAACATGCATTGTTCCAATGCCCACGTTTTAGTGCCTCCCGCGCGATAGTCGAGGATCAGCTGGAGACACGCATCACCCCGGACAACCTGGTTGAGTTGATGCTGAAGTCAGCAGACGCATGGACAGCGGTATCGGCTTATGCTGCCGCAGTAATGAAGGAATTGCGACGTGCAGAACGCGCGAGGAAGAAGACGACGCCGGAAGACCAAGTCCACAATGGCCAGACGCCATGTCCACAATGAATAACTTTTTTTACCCGGTTTTTTAAAAATACTCTTGGTTATTTGTTTTATCTAGAAAAGTCTTCTTTTAAAACGTGAATGTTAAGGAAACTACGAAAAAAAATCTTATGCAGAATTTTCATACAAACCAATTTCAACATCTGATTTTGATAGCCTGCGGTGTGAAAAAATGTACTATGCATTTCGTGCCAATTGCTTTGAAAAGTTGCTTAGTTATTGTCGATTGATATCATTTGTAAAATTGGCATGCGAAAAACCATTAAAAAAAAATACGAAGCTCAAAATCTCTAAAACCGCGGTAGTTCCAATAAACTGAAATTCCAGCACATAGCGGGACGTGATCTGACCCAGTTGACAGTTGCAGGATTATCCATTCATAACAGGTCATCTGTTATGAATGGTGTGTGTGTGTGTGTGTGTGTGTGTGTGTGTGTGTGTGTGTGTGTGTGTGTGTGTGTGTGTGTGTGTGTGTGTGTGTGTGTGTGTGTGTGTGTGTGTGTGTGTGTTATATGTACATGGATGTTATAACATATGATGTTATTTAAGTAGATTATTTATATTTCCATAATAAGGCATCATTTTATCATCATATATAAATATTTTATTAGTATATTAGGTAGTTGCATATGAAACCGCCGATTTTTTACTAAAAGAAAAGAGTGGTTCGGCGGAAAATTGACGAACTGGTTGATTCAAAGTAACGCCCATCGGAAAAGACAAGCTTGACCCATCTTTCGGCCAACAATCGGATTCCGCGCAGGTAGAATTCGTTTTCTTCAGAGGCAATCCAGTAGTCTAACCATTTTTTTTCCTCCTTCGTATGAGGTGAAATGCTGAGCCATGAGTGCTGACTGCATCGAGCCGAAGAAGTGGTAATCGGAGGGAGCGATATTTGGCGTACATGGCGGGTGCGGTAGGATTTCCCAGTCAATTCCTTCCAAGTACTTCCTCACCGATTGAGCAACTGGCTGCCTGGCGTTGTCGTGCTACAAAATCAGCTTACGATGGCCATTCGCCCATTGCGGCCTCTTCTCGTGCTGAGCTTGCTTCTTCTGCTTCGACCATTTTGGCTGGCTAGGTGCCAGCCTGGCCACTGGTGGTTACCGCGCCGGCCATTGGGACTGAGCTTGTTTCAAATGCGTCAGTTGCAGTCGTTAATGACATTTAGTGGGAGTTTCCAACGCTTTCAGGAGCTCAGAATACACTACAGAATACAGCGCTCTTTCAGCTAGTATTCCGCGCTCTTCGTTGTCCATAGAGATGTCACGACTCTTTGGGCGTTGTACTCAATGGAGCATCTTCAGCATATACTTCCTCTAGAAAACGATGCTATTCCGCGGCCAATTTCTTTGCCAGGCAATAATGGGACATAACTTGCCGCAAAACTGATTCATTTCGAGCAAAACTTGCCATTGCAAAGGCAAATGAAACAAATAATGTTACCGCCTCACACAAATGTTGCCGATGGCGTTGTAACGGGACTATCATCCAGATACCTATCATTATGTGGATTCCCAACTAGTAACTCGAGAAACTAGTGTAGCGGTTTCATATGCAGCCACCTAATGTATATGGTCATATTGCGGAGATGTTGTTTTTACGAAGTAATGCGACGCACCGATAGCTAGCTTTGTCATAATTCTTGCCGACGTAGGCCATGCCGGCGGCGACGGAGAGTCCCTGGCCCAACGAGCCCGTGCCGACATCGATGAAGTTCAGCCTCGGGGTGGGGTGACCCTCGAAATCGTTCCCGAATTTGCGCAAGTTGAGGAGCTCGCTCGTCGGAAAGAGACCAGCCTCGGCCCACGCTGAAAAGGTAAATAAGTTGAAAAAATGGCGAGAGAATTTTTCGTTTGACAAAAATGCAGTACGTTTTATTAACCCAAACTATAAGAATCCATTTTTTGACGCACGTCCATCACACTTGATTAATTTTTGTTCAACAAAAATGTATTAAATTTTATATTAACATTTTTCAAAAAAACAAAAAGATATGAATTTGTTGTTAATAAAAAATGTTTAAACCGAAATGTTGATTGTTGTTATGAACGAATGTTGTTGTCAGGCTTGCAATTGTTGTTCGAAAGCGTAATAAAATAAATAAAAAAACATTTTTAAATTTAACAAAATGCGTAATTTTTTATTTGTTTTATCGAAAAGTCGTCAATTATTTTTATGAACGTTTATCAGGTTGGACTATTTTTTCATAACGAATATGTATTGAATTCAATAAAAACGTTGGGTGAACTTTAAAAAAGCTGTTACGTACGATTTAGCTGAAATTTTGCACATATGTCTTTATATTTAATATATAAAGACATCCCTTAGAGGGATTTGTGGCACATTCGAATAGTTTGCGAGAAATCGAATTTTACCGTTTATTTTTCATCCCGTACGAGTATATCTACATCGTTCGCCACGTCCGAACGATATCCTCACTCCTCCGACTTCACTTGTTGCTGGCACGCCGCGCTTACCGATCAGTTCCCAAGAAGTTTTTGATTTTTTCGGTTTAGTTTTTTTTTGTCCCAGATCCGCAGTACACCGGTGTGGGCGCGAGGCAACTCGGAGGGCATTGTGGGATGCGCACCATACTGGTGCGGGAGCGAGGCACTTCGGATGTGCGTGCGATACTGGTGTGGGTGCCTCGCACATGTGTACGTTTGGAATAATGGAACAAGGATATTGATCGGACGTGACGAACGATATAGATATACTCGTCCGGGCAAGCGCGGCATGCCAGTAACCAATAAAGCCGAAGGACTGGGAATATCGATTGGACGTGGCAAGCGATATAGATATACTCGTACGGGCTAAAAAAACTTGAAAATTTTATTTCGGATAAGGTTGCGATAGGCTCCCCCTTCTGATCGCGCTGAAATTTTGCACAGAGCTTTCTTTTAATATTCTAAAAGAATCCCTCTAAGATTTTTTGGCGAATAGCAATAGTTTTCGAGATACCGAATTTTGAAAGTTATTTATTTTACTATACTCCTACTATATCCATACCGAAGAAGCTCAGTTGTGGTTATACCTATATATGTCATCGCTACGGGGCCGGCCACCAAGGCTTACTAGGAGTTTCGCTGCTCGACATAACGTTTTCTTTTCATTTATTTTGTCTGCGGTAATCTTGCATGGTCCTTCCCTGAAGTCAGTGCAGCCAGATCGGCAGGGTGTCAACTCTGCACCGTGCAACTCGCCCCTGTGTCAAGTCGCCCCGTTCAACTTGCCGCCTGTTCAACCTGCCCCGCGGGCAACTCGCCCCAGACCCAAGTGAACACCGTAGCAGCCCGCCATTTCCCCGACGCTCGCGTATCCCCACTCCTCAGATTCGGGCCGGGCATTTTTTGCTGCTGTGTGAACCCGCACGGTGTCTCAACTCGCCACGCGTAGTGTGCTCAACTTACGTTTCCATACCCGGGAACGAGAAATATACAAGCAAAATGTTTTCACATGTACCGACTACCCGCTCTATCAGTTCTCTAGTTTATCGACTGATTTTGAATGGAAATTTCACGAGCGGTATTTTGTTATAGCTTTATTCTTTAATAATGCCACGAACATATATGTAGTCTCCTAAAATTTTAATTCTTCCATAATTCGCGGAAAAAAGCGTCATTTTTGAGTACTTGAGAATAACGATAAGCAATACTAAGAGAACTGAAAACTCATATAATAATCGTGTGAAAGAAAAACTGGTGGCCTCGTACAGTTGGACAGATTTTCGTTGCCGTTGAAGAGGATGTTTAATTTTGTTCTGAATTTCATTTCTTGTGGCTCTTGATTTATTCTTAAAAATCATTGTGCACCGTCTACATTTTATAATCAACTTTTTAATCATCAAAAATATCGATGAAAAAATCATATGCATTTACAAGAAATTAATATCATGAAAAGATTCCTTTCATTACAGATTGAAACGTCCACATTATTATTATCCATGTTGTTCATATACTTAATGCCAAAGAACAGTGCATGTCGGATATATTTATTATTCATTAATGTGTCACATATCGTCTACTATGTACGAAAAAATTGAATCATCGTATAACATGAATACGCTGTGTTGAAAAGCGCAGAATCATTAAGGAAGTAAGGATAATTTGCTATAAAAAAAAAATATTTTCGATATTTTTTGTTGACGACACTGTTTATATATATTCATTTATATAATTAGTATAAAATAAAAGGACATTTGAAGAGTATTCTGTGAAATTTTCGTTAATAATTGTGCAGAAATGAGCCAGTGACAGCAAATCTTCTCAGACGCCACAAAAAAAAAGTTACATTGCGGTGAACTGCATAACTCACCACTGGATCATCCGAAAAAAAATCCCAGAAGATTGTATTAGTTCATAAGTTTCTTGAAGTAACGCTGTCGAGTTTTTATTTTTATGTTACCTCAAGAAACTTATTGACTAATACAATCTTCTTGGATTTTTTTTTCTCGGATGAACCAATGATGAGTTATGCAGTTCACTGTAATTTTTTGGAGGTGTCTGCAAAGATGTGCTGTCAATGGCTCCTTTCCGCATAATTGTTAATGACAATTTTACAGAATATTCTTCAAATGTTCTTTTATTATATGCTTCTTACACAAATAAATATATATGAACTGTGTCGTAAAAAAAATATCCTAAATATGCTTTTTTTCGTAGCGAAATAACCTTACCCCCCCCCCCCCCCCGGCTCCTTAACACGTCGGGCCACCCTGGCTACTCGAAAACTGGGTATTATTTTCTAAAAGTCATAAACTCAACAGTATAAAACAATATATGTTAATTTTTTAACCTAAGGTAAGAAACAGCTTTGAAAATGCCTCAAATAAATTTTATTTTAAAGTATTGTAAGACGAATATTATTAAAAGATGAATTTACGTTCCAGGCAAACAACGAAAAAGCATCTTCGTTGACAGAATCATGAAAAAAAAAGTTTTTTTTTTCATGTTGCCAAAAAACGAAGTAACTTGGCTCGGATCAGTACAGTAAATACTGAAGCGAAGGAACGGATTTATAAATAAAAGGATCATTGTCGAATTTTTGTCAATACTTGTGGTTTTATTTATTTAACTCTTTAAAATAATGCGCAGCCGTTTTAGATTTTTTTTATGCTACGATTCACATCCTATATATAGGATCAAATAAATATATTGAACTAAATAAAATTATAGAACATCTTGCGAAAGATTAAGGTTTAAAAAAATATGTTCCTTGTTTTATTTTTTTTTCTTACTATAATCCACTTGGGGTACAATAACGAATTTGTTTTCATATAATCTTTGGGCACCTTATTAGATTATATAATTTTTTCAAAATGATCGGTTTGGTACGCCAGAGTGAAAAAAAAGAAGCACACTTTATTGATATATTTTCGTTATATATCTATATAACTAAAATATATCAATAAAGCGTGTTTCTTTTTTTCACTGTGGTGTACGAAACCGATCATTTTGAAAAAATTATATAATCTAATAAGGTGCCCAAAGATTATATGAAAACAAATTCGCTATTGTACCCCAAGTGGATTATAGTAAAAAAAAATAAAACAAGGAACATATATTTTAAACCTTAATCTTTCGCAAGATGTTCTATAATTTTATTTAGTTTAATATATTTATTTTATCCTATATGTAGGATGTGAATCGTAGCATAAAAAAAAATCTGAATTTTCTTTCTTTTCTTTCTGAATTCTGTCATTTTCTAAAATGACTTTTAGAAAATAATACCCATTTTTCGAGTGGCCAGGGTGGCCCGACGTGTTAAGGGGGCGGGGGGGGGGGGGTAAGGTTATTTCGCTACGAAAAAAAGCATATTTAGGATATTTTTTTTACGACACAGTTCATATATATTTATTTGTGTAAGAAGCATATAAAAAAGGACATTTGAAGAATATTCTGTAAAATTGTCATTAACAATTATGCGGAAAGGAGCCATTGACTGCACATCTTTGCAGACACCTCCAAAAAATTGCAGTGAAATGCATAACTCATCATTGGTTCATCCGAGAAAAAAAATCCAAGAAGATTGTGTTAGTCAATAAGTTTCTTGAGGTAAAATAAAAATAAAAACTCGACAGCGTTACCTCAAGAAACTTATGAACTAATACAATCTTCTGGGATTTTTTTTCGGATGATCCAGTGGTGAGTTATGCAGTTCACCGCAATGTAACTTTTTTTTTGTGTCGTCTGAGAAGATTTGCTGTCACTGGCTCATTTCTGCACAATTATTAACGAAAATTTCACAGAATACTCTTCAAATGTCCTTTTATTTTATACTAATTATATAAATGAATATATATAAACAGTGTCGTCAACAAAAAATATCGAAAATATGCTTTTTTTATAGCACATTATCCTTACTCCCTTAATGATTCTGCGCTTTTCAACACAGCGTATTCATATTATACGATGATTCAATTTTTTCGTAGATAGTAAACGATATGTGACACATTAATGAATAATAAATATATCCGACATGCACTGTTCTTTGGCATTAAGTATATGAACAACATGGATAATAATAATGTGGACGTTTCAATCTGTAATGAAAGGAATCTTTTCATGATATTAATTTCTTGTAAATGCATATGATTTTTTCATTGATATTTTTGATGATTAAAAAGTTGATTATAAAATGTAGACGGTGCACAATGATTTTTAAGAATAAATCAAGAGCCACAAGAAATGAAATTCAGAACAAAATTAAACATCCTCTTCAACGGCAACGAAAATCTGTCCAACTGTACGAGGCCACCTGTTTTTCTTTCACACGATTATTATATGAGTTTTCAGTTCTCTTAGTATTGCTTATCGTTATTCTCAAGTACTCAAAAATGACGCTTTTTTCCGCGAATTATGGAAGAATTAAAATTTTAGGAGACTACATAGAAATTTCCATTCAAAATCAGTCGATAAGCTAGAGAACTGACAGAGCGGGTAGTCGGTACATGTGAAAACATTTTGCTTGTATATTTCTCGTTCCCGGGTATGGAAACGTAAGTTGAGCACACTACGCGTGGCGAGTTGAGACACCGTGCGGGTTCACGCAGCAGCAAAAAATGCCCGGCCCGAATCTGAGGAGTGGGGATACGCGAGCGTCGGGGAAATGGCGGGCTGCTACGGTGTTCACTTGGGTCTGGGGCGAGTTGCCCGCGGGGCAGGTTGAACAGGCGGCAAGTTGAACGGGGCGACTTGACACAGGGGCGAGTTGCACGGTGCAGAGTTGACACCCTGTCGCCAGATCGCGCGTAAAAGTTACGCCCTCTCTAGTCTCTTACGCGCCCATCACACAATCATAGTAGCGCGTGTCCGTGAGCGAGCGACGCTCGGACGTCTTCGGAAAGAGACGAGCGGGGTCGAAGTTTCCCGACCGCGCCTTCGGCAGCTACACTAATGCATGCACGCTGATAAGCACGTTCATGTGCGGCCAAGCCGAAACAATGGCTTCGAGGGAAAAAGCAATCTGAGCACGACTCGCGCGTGACGTCACCGACGGCACGCGTGAGGCTTTTAGATTATTTCAATGCTTATTTAGTTCTTCGTTCTCTGCGTTATTAAGGTATACAAAAAAATGTATCGCGCACTCTGATCGTTTATTTTTTTAGTTTATACGTTAATTTAAATATAATAATATATCTAAATTACAACTTGTTTAACTTCTAAAAAATTGTTTACGCTTTACTCACACCCGTCCTTATGCCAAATAAATTATAATTCATTAAAGTAAGCGGAAATATATTTATATTCGTATTATTATATTAATTCTCATACTTTCATCAAGCGATAAAACATTATCCCCAAAAACAAGCCATTCATCCATCCGGCCGCGAATAGTCAGTACCAGAAAGTGCACATATTCTACAAGCGGTGAGATGGTCCCGTTGGTAGCGTTCCTTGCTTCGGTCCGCAGGGGCGCGGATCGTTCCCCGCGCTCGGTGCTTTTTTTTAATACTACTATTAATTCATATTTGATTAATTATTTCTATTAGTTATCATTATTATTTTAATTAGTTATCTTTTAGCGTCGAAAAATGTATCACGCACTCCGACCGTTTATTTTATTAGTTTGTACGTTAATTTAAATATAATAATAAATCTAAATTACAACTTGTTTATCTTCTAAAAAATTGTGTACGCTTTACTCACACCCGTCCTTATGCCAAATAAATTATGATTCATAAAAATAAGCGGAAATATATTTATATTCGTATTATTATATTAATTCTCATACTTCCATCAAGCGATAAAGCATTATCCCCAAAAACAAGCCAATCATCCATCCGGCCGCGAATAGTCAGTACCAGAAAGTGCACGTATTCTATAAGCGGTGAGATGGTCCCGTTGGTAGCGTTCCTTGCCTCGGTCCGCAGGGGCGCGGGTTCGTTCCCCGCGCTCGGTGCTTTTTTTTAATACTACTATTAATTCTTATTTGATTAGTTACTTCTATTAGTTATCATTATTATTTTAATTAGTTATCTTTTAGTGTCGAAAAATTTATAGCGCACTCCGACCGCTTTTTTTATTAGTTTGTACGTTAATTTAAATGTAATAATAAATCTAAATTACGACTTGTTTATCTTCTAAAAAATTGTTTACGCTTTACTCACACCCGTCCCTATGCCAAATAAATTGTAATTCATAAAAGTAAGCGGAAATATATTTATATTCGTATTATTATATTCATTCTCATACTTTCATCAAGCGATAAGGCATTATCCCCAAAATCAAGTCAATCATCCATCCGGCCGCGAATCGTAAGTGCCAGAAAGTGCATTTTTAACACAAGCGATAAGATGGTCCCGTTGGTAGCGTTCCTGGCTTCTATGGGGCGAATTGTTCATTCGAGAAATCATACAATGTATCCAAATGTAAAAAAATCTGAACCTGCCACTTTTTTCCCAAGAAACGTCGCTCGCTCGTTTTTGTTTTTATATATCAATTTCAACGCCTCATAACGGAACGCATGGTGTTTCGACGTTATTCGACAGGATTGTTTCGACAGTCTCGTATTTCGTATTGTCTTCGTACCGATCGGAATAATTAAAAAATTCAAACGTACGTAATTTGCGATTCGTGATTTTCGTGATACGCGTTTCGGGATTTTTGTGAACCGCGATCCGGGATTTTTGGTGCAACGCGATTCGTGATTTTCGTGATACGCGATTCGGGATTTTTGTTAACCGCGATTCGGGATTTTTGTGCAACGCGATTCGGGATTTTTGTGAAACGCGATTTTTTTACTCTGTGCCTCGTAACATTAGTGTTTCTAAAATTATTTTTTGCTTATTTATTCGACATTTGGGTTGTGTTTTTTCAACTCTTGATTTTTTTCCTCATGGATGAGCCCGCGGTAAAAAAGCCGAAACTGGCTAAAAAGAAACATTTTCAACATCAATGGTACGATCAGCATCCAGAGTGGAAAAAATGGGTTCAGGTTGTTGCATCGCAACCTGATAAATTTTATTGCCTTGCGTGCGGAACGACGCTGTCATGTGGCCACTGTGAGATAGAGAGGCATTCCACGTCAGAAGTGCATGTGAAAAACATGAGTGTATTGGGTGTAACATCGCTCGATTCGGGGAACACTACGCCTTTTGCGTGTGTTCCGGAAGCAACTAATACTCAAGAGAGTTTTTCAGCTGCCTCTGGTGCTGAATTTGACTTCAATGAACGAGTACAAGCTGCTGAGATTCGTTTCGCGACTTTTTTGGCTGAGCATAATATTGCGATGACGGTCGCACCGGATATGCTCAGTCTATTTAAACTCATCGGTCAAGAGCCTGCTGTGTTACAGGCTACGACAGTCGGGAAAACAAAAGCAACAAAGCTGGTCGACAGGGTTGTTAGCGTAGTAGAAGCCGACCGAATAACGCGAGTATTACGCGAAAACAAATTTTCAATTCACGTGGACGAAACATCAGACTGTACAAACGATAAATGGATGTCGTTAATGGTCCGTTACGTAGAGCCAAGTACTCTGACGGTAAGGACAGAATTGTTGACGCTGCTTCATTTGAACGCGGCGAACTATTCGGCCATTGAATTGTTCAAAGCGTTCAAAAATGAGCTTTTCCGGAAACAAATTCCCTTGCGCAGCATTCTCGGTCTGGCGTGCGATAACGCAGCCGTAATGGTCGGAAAAAATTCGTCGTTCCGTACATTTCTGTCGGAAAATAACCCCGATCTCATAACGCAGCCGTGTATTTGCCATTCTCTCGCGTTGATTGCTAGCGCCGCATTCTCCGCTATTCCAAAAGAAATTGATCGTTTTATCAGAGGTATCGCGACCTTTTTGAACAGCAGTCCGAAACGAACAGCAGTTTTTCGCGATTTCCACGATAGCTTCCAGGATCGTCCGGCTAAAATCACGAGATACGCAGAAACGAGATGGCTCTCACGCCATTCTGCCGTCGTCAAAATTATTGAAAATTGGCCGACGCTGATAGCATTTTTGGCTGATCAGTCATTGGAGAAGGAGAACAAGCAGACGAACTTCTCAAGGTTGCAATAAATCCGGTACCTAAAGCTTATCTTCTTTTTTTGGAATTCGCACTCGAATCTTTAAACAAAATCAACGCCTACTTTCACAGCGAAGAAACTTTAATTCATCGTCTGCAACCTTCTTCAAAGACGATGCTTGTAGAGATCCTCCAGAGGTTTCTCAAACCCGCTCTGTTGCAGCCGGCAATAATTGACGTTCACGCTCGCAATATCAGATTCGATAAGTGCGCGAATCAGCGCGCAGTGAGTTTGTTTGGGTTGGGGATGATTGCAAAGAATATTTGGCGGATGTACAGAGCAGAGGGACTCCACAAGCCGAAGTCGACACGTTCCGCCAAAACTGCCTTCGGTTTTACGTCACGGCTTCGAGTCAAATTCGCGATAGAATCCCCTTCGACAACGAATTTTTGAAGAATTTGACGGTATTCGAAAAGGGCCCTGCGTTATTAGATGCGTATCGCGAATCGACCATTGCGCGCGTATTGTTCGTTTGTCGTCAACTTCGCGTTTCCGATGAAATAAAAATTCGCAACGAATGGCACTCCTTGTACGAAGAGAACAGTCTTCAGAAGGAAGAATGGTGTAAATTGTCATTTGACGACATGTGGATGGCAATTTGCACTGTTACCAATTCTGACGGTATTCTCCGGTACGAAACTTTGCGTTTGTTGCTGGGTATGGTGAGGACATTGCCTCATTCGAATGCTGCGGCTGAAAGTGCGTTCTCTCTCATCCCAGACACAAAAACAAAGAAAAGGAACTGCCTCGGTTCGAGTATGCTTAATTCAATCTGCGTCGTAAAGTTGGCTTTGAAGGGCAGGGGGACAGTGCGACCACAATGACCATAACTCGAGACCATCTGTCTCTAATGAACCCGGAAAATTTGTACAGTGAGGCAGGCAAGAAACCAAAAGAAAAGCTCCAAGTCCGAGCATACGACCAGGACGATGACTGGGACGTTTACAACTTTCCGGGGTAAATGAATTTTTACACACAACAGAAAAATAAGAAGTGATCTTAGCGCAATATTCGCAAAAATGTTAATAAAGTGTTTATTTCGATAATTTTTGTGCAATCGATGAAAAACTTGGACTTGGAGGTTTCTTTAAGGTTTTTTTTTCGTCGTGGATTATACCTCCTGGGGACACCACGTTAAAAAAAAATGCGTACCATTGTACTTTACCTCATGGGTGACGTGGAAAGAAATACAAAACGTGGCATTGTTGTATGTTTTTACATTTGCAGGTAATTTTCACTGTAATGAGATGAATTGTTTATTTGTGAACACTTGTCACCATTAACAGAACAAAAATGTTTTAATCGTAAAATATTATGATCAGTTTTCCTATTTTCAGAATAATGTTCTTTCAATGAGCGTGTTTTACGAATAAACAATTCGCCCCATACAAAAAGAAATTAATAATTAAAAAAACAGGATAGTACTGAGCGCGGGGAACGATCCCGCATACAAAACGTGGCATTGTTGTATGTTTTTACATTTGCAGGTAATTTTCACTGTAATGAGATGAATTGTTTATTTGTGAACACTGTCACCATTAACAGAACAAAAATGTTTTAATCGTAAAATATAATGATCAGTTTTCCTATTTTCAGAATAATGTTCTTTCAATGAGCGTGTTTTACGAATAAACAATTCGCCCCATACAAAAAGAAATTAATAATTTAAAAAAAACAGGATAGTACTGAGGGCGGGGAACGATCCCGCACCCCTGCGGACCGAAGCCAGGAACGCTACCAACGGGACCATCTTATCGCTTGTGTTAAAAATGCACTTTCTGGCACTTACGATTCGCGACGGGAGGATGATTGACTTGTTTTTGGCGATAATACATTATCGCTTGATGAAAGTATGAGAATGAATATACTAATACGAATATAAATATATTTCCGCTTACTTTTATGAATTACAATTTATTTGGCATAGGGACGGGTGTGAGTAAAGCGTAAACAATTTTATAGAAGATAAACAAGTTGTAATTTAGATTTATTATTACATTTAAATTAACGTACAAACTAATAAAAAAAAGCGGTCGGAGTGCGCGATAATTTTTTCGACACTAAAAGATAACTAATTAAAATAATAATGATAACTAATAGAAATAACTAATCAAATATGAATTAATAGTAGTATTAAAAAAAAAGTACCGATCGCGGGGAACGATCCGCGCCCCTGCGGACCGAAGCAAGGAACGCTACCAACGGGACCATCTCACCGCTTGTAGAATATGTGCACTTTCTGGTACTGACTATTCGCGGCCGGATGGATGAATGGCTTGTTTTTGGGGATAATGCTTTATCGCTTGATGAAAGTATGAGAATTAATATAATAATACGAATATAAATATATTTCCGCTTACTTTTATGAATTATAATTTATTTGGTATAAGGACGGGTGTGAGTAAAGCGTAAACAATTTTTTAGAAGATAAACAAGTTGTAATTTAGATTTATTATTATATTAAAATTAACGTATAAATTTAAAAAATAAGCGATCAGAGTTCGCGATACATTTTTTTGTATACCTTAATAACGCAGCGAACGGAGAGGTAAATAAGCATTGAAATCATCTAAAAGCCTCGCGCGTGCCGTCGGTGACGTCACGCGCGAGTCGTGCTCAGATTGCTTTTTCCCTCGAAGCCATCGTTTCGGCTTGGCCGCACATGAACGTGCTCATCAGCGTGCATGCATTAGTGTAGCTGCCGAAGGCGCGGTCGGGAAACTTCGACCCCGCTCGGCTCTTTCCGAAGACGTCCGAGCGTCGCTCGCTCACGGACACGCGCTACTATGATTGTGTGATGGGCGAAATTCGAAGAAAAATTATATTTCCGGTGATAAAGGGATTCCCAGTTTTTTATTTGCGCCGATCGTTCCTAGTACCTATCGAAAGCCACAAAAAAATTGGCAACGATTTCCAACTTCCGGAACCCGCCCTTATCGGGGGTGGGAGAGGGGGTAAAATTCGAATAAAAATTGTATTTCCGGCGATAAAGGGATTCCCAGTTTTTTTTTATTTGCGCCGATCGTTCCTAGTACCCAATGAAAGCCACAAAAAAATTGGCAACGATTTCCAACTGCCGGAACCCGCCCTTATCGGGGGTGGGAGAAGAGTGAAATTCGAATAAATATTGTATTTCCGGCGATCAAGGGATTCCCAGTTTTTTTATTTGCGCCAATCGTTCCGAGTACCTAATGAAAGCCACAAAAAAATTGGCAACGATTTCCAACTTCCGGAACCCGCCCTTATAGGGGGTGAGAGAGAGGGTCAAATTCGAATAAAAATTGTATTTCCGGCGATAAAGGAATTCCCAGTTTTTTTATTTGCGCCAATCATTCCTAGTACCTAATGAAAGCCACAAAAAAATTGGCAACGATTTCCAACTTCCGGAACCCGCCCTTATAGGGGGTGAGAGAGGGGGTCAAATTCGAATAAAAATTGTATTTTCGGCGATAAAGGGATTCCCAGTTTTTTTATTTGCACCGATCGTTCCTAGTACCTAATGAAAGCCCCAAAAAAATTGGCAACGGTTAACAATTTCCGGAACCCGCCCTTATCGGGGGTGGGACAGGTGGTGAAATTCGAAGAAAAATTGTATTTCCGGCGATAAAGGGATTCCCAGTTTTTTTATTTGCGCCGATCGTTCCTAGCACCTAACGAAAGCCACAAAAAAATTGGCAACGATTTCTAACTTCCGGAACGCACCCTTATGGGGGAGTGAAAGTCGAGTGAAAATCGTATTTTCACCGGTGAAGGATTTCCCAGTTTTTTTTATTTGCGCTGATTGTTCCTAATACCTGAAGAGACCCACAAAAAAATTGGGAACGATTTTCAACTTTCGGAACCCGCCCTTATCGGGGGTGGGAGAGGGGGTCAAATTCGAATAAAAATAGTATTTCCGGCGATAAAGGGATTCCCAGTTTTTTTATTTGCGCCGATCGTTCCTAGTACCTAACGAAAGCCCCAAAAAAATTGGCAACGATTTCCAATTTCCGGAACCCGCCCTTATCGGGGGTGGGAGAGGTGCCCGGCTGGAAATTTGTTCAGGCTCGCCAGATTTATGATCGGGCCGTAATGAGGGAGCTGTGTGGCTATCCGTATTACGGGAATTTTGATTCGGCCGTGAGCCTGCCGTGAACAGGCAGCCACAGGTCAGGCAAACTTATGGCAAACGTGAAAATGGCCATAATGTGGTTTGCCTTATCAGTGCCCTAATATGGCTCTATTAGGAGGCCCATGTATGGCAGTGTTCAGGCTAGCGCTAAAGTGGTGGCGCCAGTGTTGCATTCAAAAACTATATATTTATGCTTGTACGTGTGTCATATTGTATGCCCGACTGGAAATGTATACATCGTGTTTGGGTTAAAACTTGAAAGTGTTCACGAAATATAAAAAGGAGCATATAAAGTGAAAACGTTATGAATCGCAAAGAAAGGAAGCGGTATTTGACACGGTTGCGTGTTAGGAGATGTCGTTCGAAGAAAAAAGTTGACGAGTCCCGATTATCAGTACAAGTACCAGGTATGTATAAACTTACTTTTTTCAACTTTTACAAAATTTATGAATTTTTATACACTTGTGTATAGAATAATATCAATATAAAATATAATTAAAAAAATATAAAAATATTTAAAAAAGTATATCAATATAAAATATAATTTGAAAAATGAGAACGTTATATGTTGTTTTGTTTACGAAAAATTTGAATATTTAGAGAAAGAGACCCGAATGATAAAATTCAAGATCATGAAAGTCTTGATAAAGCTACCAGCGAACAATATCCTAATGCCAGCGGAGAGGATTCGAACACCAGCGAAGAAGATCTCCATGCCAGCGGAGGGTTTTAATGGCAGCGAAGAAGATCCCCACGTCAGCGCAGAGAATCTCAACCCCAGCGAAGAAGATCTCCATGTTAGCGGAGAGGGTTTGAACGGCAGCGAAGATTTCCATGCCAGCGGAGAGGGTTTTAATGGCAGCGAAGAAGATCCCCATGTCAGCGGAGAGGATTTAAATGGCAGCAAAGATGAAGATCCTGGTCAAGAAAATGTGCAACGTTGGAACAGAAATGAAGTTGAAGAACTGCGAGAATGGTCAAGTACCAGGTATGTATAACCTTACGTTTTTCAACCTTTACAAAATTTATGAATTTTTATACACTTGTGTATAGAATAATATCAATATAAAATATAATTCAAAAAATATAAAAATATTTAAAAAATAAAAAATAGTATAATATCAATATAAAATATAATTTGAAAAATGAGAATGATATACGTTGTTTTGTTTACGAAAAATTTGAATATTTACAGAAAGAGGCCCGAATGATAAAATTCAAGATCAGGAAAGTCTTGATAAAGCTACCAGCAAACAATATCCTAATGCCAGCGGAGAGGATTCGAACACCAGCAAAGAACATCTCCATGCCAGCAGAGAGGGTTTTATTGGCAGCGAAGAAGATCCCCATGTCAGCGAAGAGAATCTCAACGCCAGCGAAGATCTCCATGTCAGCAGAGAGGGTTCGAACGGCAGCGAAGAAGATCTCCATGCCAGCGGAGAGGGTTTTAATGGCAACAAAGAAGATCCCCATGTCAGCGGAGAGAATCTCAACCCCAGGGAAGAAGATCTCCATTTCAGCGGAGAGGGTTCGAACAGCAACAAAGAAGATCCCCATGTCAGCGGAAAGGATTTAAATGGCAGCGAAGATAAAGAGCCTGGTCAAGAAAATGTGCAATGTTGGAACAGAGATGAAGTTGAAGAACTGCGAGAATGGGTCATCAGCAACAATATCCCACACACTCAAGTTCACGGTTTGTTTAAAATTTTCCAACGAAGGTTACTACCTCATTTACCTCAGTCAGCGAAAACTTTTTTAAGCACAAATTCAGCTACATACGAAATACTCGTATTTACAGACGAAAATGGTGAAACCATTGGTCACTTTGTGTACTTTGGCATGAAAAATTACCTTCAGAGGTATGTGAATACAGATATCCACAGAGAAAAGATTTTGTATTCACAATTTAATATTGATGGACTGCCATTATTTTAATCAAGTCCAGCAAGCTGTCGGCAAGGTGCTGAACAACGCGAAGGACTGAGACGGTCACCGCTCAGAACGACAAAAAAAAAGAATGAGCACAAGTGTGCGGATATAGCTTTTAAATATATATTTCAAATAAATATATAAACAAAAATATAAAAATAATAAATATGAGAACAAAAAAACAAGAGACTGTCAGTAAGTTAAAAAATGTATGTTATGTTAAACTGTTCAGATGTAAGTTGGTCTTAAATATTCAATAAACAAAAAAAGTTGTATGTTATTCGTTCCGTATATTTTCTGTAATATCAATACATCCGATCAGGCAGCCGTAGACACGCTATCATAAGGCACCAGGGTAGTGGCCCAATGAGGCTGCCAGATTTGGGCGTAATCAGGCTGCCAGATCCCGCCGTTATCGGGGACAGCGTTACATTTTTGTTCACGCCGTGATCTGGTTGCCATACTAGCGCCATATAATGGCAGTCTGGCAACCTGATCCGAGCGTGATTAGCGCCATAACTCAATTTCCAGCCGGGTGGTGAAATTCGAAGAAAAATTGTATTTCCGGCGATAAAGGGATTCCCAGTTTTTTTATTTGCGCCGATCGTTCCTAACACCTAACGAAAGCCACAAAAAAATTGGCAACGATTTCTAACTTCCGGAACGCACCCTTATGGGGGAGTGAAAGTCGAGTGAAATTCGTATTTTCGCCGGTGAAGGATTTCCCAGTTTTTTTATTTGCGCTGATTGTTCCTAATACCTAAAGAGACCCACAAAAAAATTGGGAACGATTTTCAACTTTCGGAAGCCGCCCTTATGAGGGGTGGGAGAGGGGGTCAAATTCGAATAAAAATTGTATTTCCGGCGATAAAGGGCTTCCCAGTTTTTTTATTTGCGCCGATCGTTCCTAGTACCTATCGAAAGCCACAAAAAAATTGGCAACGATTACCAACTTCCGGAACCCGCCCTTATCGGGGGTGGAAGAGACGGTCAAATTCGATTAAAAATTGTATTTCCGGCGATACAGGGATTCCCAGTTTTTTTATTTGCGCCGATCGTTCCTAGTACCTAACGAAAGCCACAAAAAAATTGGCAACGACTTCCAACTTCCAGAACCCGCCGTTATCGGAGGTGGGAGAGGGTGTGAAATTCGAATAAAAATGGTACTTCCGGCCATAAAGGGATTCCCAGTTTTTTTATTTGCGCCGATCGTTTCTAGTACCAAACGAAAGCCACAAAAAAATTGGCATCGATTTCCAACTTCCGGAACCCGCCCTTATCGGGGGTGGGAGAGGGGGTCATATTCGGATAAAAATTGTATTTCCGGCGATAAAGGGATTCCCAGTTTTTTTATTTGCGCCGATCGTTCCTAGTACCTAATGAAAGCCCCAAAAAAATTGGCAATGATTTCTAACTTCCGGAACCCACCCTTATGGGGGAGTGAAAGTCGAGTGAAAATCGTATTTTCGCCGGTGAAGGACTTCCCATTTTTTTTATTTGCGCTGATTGTTCCTAATACCTAAAGAGACCCACAAAAAAATTGGGAACGATTTTCAACTTTCGGAAGCCGCCCTTATGGGGGGAGGGAGAGGGGGTGAAATTCGAATAAAAATTGTATTTCCGGCGATAAAGGGATTCCCAGTTTTTTAATTTGCGCCGATCGTTTCTAGTACCTATCGAAAGCCATAAAAAAATTGGCAACGATTTCCAACTTCCGGAACCCGCCCTTATCGGGGGTGGGAGAGGGGGTGCAATTTGAATAAAAATTGTATTTCCGGCCATAAAGGGATTCCCAGTTTTTTTATTTGCGCCGATCATTTCTAGTACGAAACGAAAGCCACAAAAAAATTGGCATCGATTTCCAACTTCCTGCACCCGCCCTTATCGGAGGTGGGAGAGGGGGTGAAATTCGAATAAAAATTGTATTTCCGGCCATAAAGGGATTCCCAGTTTTTTTATTTGCGCCGATCGTTTCTAGTACCAAACGAAAGCCACAAAAAAATTGGCATCGATTTCCAACTTCCGGAACCCGCCCTTATCGGGGGTAGGACACGGGGTCAAATTCGAATAAAAATTCTATTTCCGGCGAGTATGGGATTCCCATTTTTTTTTATTTGCGCCGATCGTTCCTAGTACCTAACGAAAGCCACAGAAAAATTGGCAACTATTTCCAACTTCCGGAACCCGCCCTTATCGGAGGTAGGAGAGGGGGTGAAATTCGAATAAAAATTGTATTTCCGGCGATAAAGGGATTCCCAGTTTTTTATTTACGCCGATCGTTCCTAGTACCTATCGAAAGCCACCAAAAAATTGGCAACTATTTCCAACTTCCGGAACCCGCCCTTATCGGGGGCGGGAGAGGGGGTCAAATTCGAATAAAAATTGTATTTCCGGCAATAAAGGGATTCCCAGTTTTTTTATTTGCGCCGATCGTTTCTAGTATCTATCGAAAGCCACAAAAAAAATTGGCATCGATTTCCAACTTCCGGAACCCGCCCTTATCGGGAGTGGGAGAGGGGGTCAAATTCGAATTAAAATTGTATTTCCGGCGATAAAGGGATTCCCAGTTTTTTTATTTGCGCTGATCGTTCCTAGTATCTATCGAAAGCCACAAAAAAATTGGCAACGATTTCCAACTCCCGGAACCCGCCTTTATCGAGGGTGGGAGAGGGGGTCAAATTCGAATAAAAATTGTATTTCCGGCGATAAAGGGATTCCCAGTTTCTTTATTTGCACCGATCGTTCCTAGTACCGAATGAAAGCCACAAAAAAATTGGCAACGATTTCCTACTTCCGGAACCCGCCCATCGGAGGTGGGAGAGGGGGTGAAATTCGAATAAAAATTGTATTTTCGGCGATAAAGGGATTCCCAGTTTTTTTTATTTGCGCCAATCATTCCTAGTACCTAATGAAAGCCACAAAAAAATTGGCAACGATTTCCAACTTCCGGAACCCGCCCTTAACGGGGGTTGGAGAGGGTGTCAAATTCGAATAAAAATTGTATTTCCGGCGATAAAGGGATTCCCAGTTTTTTTATTTGCGCCGATCGTTCCGAGCACCTAACGAAAGCCACAAAAAAATTGGCAACGATTTCTAACTTCCGGAACCCACCCTTATGGGGGAGTGAAAGTCGAATGAAATTCGTATTTTCGCCGGTGAAGGATTTCCCAGTTTTTTTATTTGCGCCGATCGTTCCTAGTACCTATTGAAAGCCACAAAAAAATTGGCAACGATTTCCAACTTCCGGAACCCGCCCTTATCGGGGGTGGGAGAGGGGGTCAAATTCGAATAAAAATTGTATTTCCGGCGATAAAGGGATTCCCAGTTGTTTTTTATTTGCGCCGATCGTTCCTAGTACCTATCGAAAGCCACAAAAAAATTGGTTACGATTTCCAACTTCCGGAAGCCGCCCTTATCGGGGGTGGGAGAGGGGGTGAACTTCGAATAAAAATTGTATTCCCGGCGATAAAGGGATTTCCAGTTTTTTTATTTGCGCCGATCGTTCCTAGTACCTAACGAAAGCCACAAAAAAATTGGCTACGATTTCCAACTTCCGGAACCCACCCCCCCCCCCTTATCGGGGGCGGGAGAGGGGGTCAAATTCGAATAAAAATTGTATTTCCGGCGATAAAGGGATTCCCAGTTTTTTTTATTTGCGCCGATCGTTCCTAGTACCTATCGAAAGCCATAAAAAAAATTGGCAACGATTTTCAACTTTCGGAACCCACTCTTCTGAGTGCATCATGCCCAATCGATAACCGTGCGAAGCTTTACCATTATCGGGCTACCCATTTGAGAAAATTGCTCGACCCTTTTTCACAACGAAATTTGCAAGTAATTGTTCGTGAAGAAACATGCACTTTTCCAGAACCGCGCCTTATTGGAGTATAAAAACATGAGGCGATTCCCCGCTAGCCCACGTCTTTTCCTAAGAAGATTGATACTTCCATCGTTAGAGTGCGTTGCGAATTAATTTTTTGGTTGGCTGATGGTTTTTCTGGAAAAAATTTCCTATGAGAATCGGTTACTTATTTTTCTAGATGCTCATTTAGAGATCTACAATTCGAAAATGCAAAAAAATTGATCATAGTAAAAATAAGGCAATACAAATTTAAACTAAATCATTCTTTACGTTCGAGCAATCCAAACAAACTCCAACACCATCCTTTCTATACACGGGTCATTTCGGCATTTTTTCACACTATTCTTGAGGTTGTACTGTTTTCTCACTTCCGCTTGAGCGTCTGCCTACACTTCAAATCCGCTCTCATCTAGCTACAGTGCCACGCTTGATTTTTTTTGCATCCCAGGCGGCACGGGCACTGTGTCTACGGGAAGGGACCGTATTACTTCGTGTGCGAGTAAATATGCCTCGCTTCAACGAGTTAGCGCTGCGTGCGAAGCCTTCCCCCACCGCTCTCAGCCAACAGACATAAGTCCCGCCGAATGAATAATTTCCGGGATAAACTTCCGAAAATCGGAATCCGAATTACGATCTGAAATTTGGCATACACCTTCCTTTTAATACTTTAAGAGATCCCCTAAAAGGATTGGAGGCGAGGCGCCATAGTTGTCGAGATGTCGATTTTTGAACACCATTTTTTTTAACGCGCTCCTACTATATCTAACTGGCGAGCTAAGCTCTGTGTATACCTATATATGTTTTCGCGCGCTCCGTTTTGTGCGAATGGTGTAGGGTCCGTGGAACACTGGTATGGGCGCAGAGCACCTCGGATGTGCGTGTGGAATGGTAGGGTGCGTGAAACACTAGTGTAGGCGCGGATTACCGCGGATCTACGTGCAATACTGAGATAGACACAGAGCGTCGTAAATTTATTTTTTGTTTGTTATTCCCCAGGTTATTTTTTGCAGGTGTAATAGATTTTTGAGGTTCATTTATTAACTTTAAATCGTTTTGGGATTTTATATATTTTTTGCTTGTCTAGTAACTGATTTTTCTTTGTTTTTGCCTTTTTATAATTTTTGGGATTTTGCATGGCTTTTAACATGTTTTGGATTTTGTAGTTTTCAATTTTTTTAAATTATATATTACGTGGTACATCATTATAATGCTTGGTAACCGGGCGCTGCAGCGATGGAAAAAGGGTTTCTACCCTTCAAATAGTAATATAGACATAGTAGGAGCGCGGTAAAAAAACAACTTTCAAAAATTGATATCTCGAAAACGTTGGCGCGGAAGGTGTATGCCAAATTTCAGAACGAAATTCGGTTTCCGTTTTTCGTATGATTAGCCAAACACATTATCAACAGGAGTCAGATGGACTTAGCTTTACAATTATTTTTTCCGTAATTCCCGGTTCGGAACAACGGTGGGTTCCGTGAATCTAATAGCATTGCGAACTTCAATTGAGGTCTCTCCCGAAGAATCCCTTCAAAAGCCTTTCGAGGCGTCACCGAAATATCGACCGACTCGGAGAAGATTGAATATGTACAAATCGGCTGTTTGTCCCACACATTGCCTCTTGGTCGGTTCGACACTTCGCTTCAAATCGCATAGTATAGGAAGCGCGTATTACTATACTCGGGTCTACTGTAATACTCGGGTCCAGTGCATCCAGATCGCGCGTAAAAGTTACCCCCTCTCTAGTCTGTTACGCGCTCATCACACAATCATAGTAGCGCGCGTCCGTGAGCGAGCGACGCTCGGACATCTTCGGAAAGAGCTGAGCGCGGTTGAAGTTTCCCGACCGTGCCTTCGGCAGCTACACGAATTCATGAACGCTGAGCACGTTCATGTGCGGCCAAGCCGAAACGAAGGCTTCGAGGGAAAGAGCAATCTGAGCACGACTCGGGCGTGACGTCACCCGACGGCACGCGCGAGGCTTTTAGACGATTTCAATGCTTATAAATAAGCTCTTGATTCTCTGCGTTATTAATGTATACAAAAAACTGTATCGCGCACTCTGATCGCTTATTTTTTAGTTTATACGTTAATTTAAATATAATAATAAATCTAAATTACAACTTATTTATCTTCTAAAAAATTGTTTACGCTTTACTCACACCCGTCCTTATTCCAAATAAATTATAATTCATTCAAATTATAATTCACGAAAGTAAGCAGAAATATATTTATATTCGTATTATTATATTAATTCTCATAGTTTCATCAAGCGATAAAGCATTATCCCCAAAAACAATCCAATCATCCATCCGGCCGCAAATCGTAAGTACCAGAAAGTGCACATATACTACAAGCGATGAGACGGTTCCGTTGGTAGCGTTCCTGGCTTCGGTCCGCAGGGGCGCGGGATCGTTCCCCGCGCTCAGTATTTTTTTTAAATTCATTATTACTATTAATTCTTATTTGATTAGTTATTTTTATTAGTTATCATTGTTATTTTAATTAGTTATCTTTTAGTGTCGAAAAAATTATCGCGCACTCCGACCGCTTATTTTATTAGTTTGTACGTTAATTTAAATGTAATAATAAATCTAAATTACAACTTATTTATCTTCTAAAAAATTGTTTGCGCTTTTCTCACATCCGTCCCTATGCCAAATAAATTTTAATTCATAAAAGTAAGCGGAAATATATTTATATTTGTATTATTATATTCATTCTCATATACTTTCATCAAGCGATAAAGCATTATCCCCAAAAACAAGCCAATCATCCATCCGGCCGCGAATCGTAACTTACGAGAATGAATATAATAATACGACTATAACTATATTTCCGCTTACTTTTATGAATTACAATTTATTTGGCATAGGGACGGGTATGAGTAAAGCGCAAACAATTTTTTAGAAGATAAATAAGTTGTAATTTAGATTTATTATTACATTTAAATTAACGTACAAACTAATAAAATAAGCGGTCGGAATGCGCGATAAATTTTTCGACACTAAAAGATAACTAATTAAAATACTAATGATAACTAATAAAAATAACTAATCAAATAAGAATTAATAGTAATAATAAAATAAATAAAAAAAATACTGAGTGCGCGAAGCCAGGAACGCTACCAACGGGACCATCTCATCGCTTGTAGAATATGTGCAATTTCTGGTACTGATGATTCGCGGCCGGATGGATATTTGGCTTGTTTTTGGGGAGAATGCTTTATCGCTTGATGAAAGTATGAGAATTAATATAATAATACGAATATAAATATATTTCCGCTTACTTTGATGAATTATAATTTATTTGGCATAAGGACGGGTGTGAGTAAAGCGTAAACAATTTTTTAGAAGATAAATAAGTTGTAATTTAGATTTATTATTATATTTAAATTAACGTATAAACTAAAAAAATAAGCGATCAGAGTGCGCGATACATTTTTTTGTATACATTAATAACGCAGAGAATCAAGAGCTAAATAAGCATTGAAATCATCTAAAAGCCTCCCGCGTGCCGTCGGGTGACGTCACGCGCGAGTCGTGCTCAGATTGCTTTTTCCCTTGAAGCCTTCGTTTTGGCTTGGCCACACATGCACGTGCTCAGCGTCCATGTGTTGGTGTAGCTGCCGAAGGCTCGGTCGGGAAACTTCGACGGCGCTCGGGTCTTTCCGAATATGTTCGAGCGTCGCTCGCTCATGGACCCGCGCTACTATGATTGTGTGATGGGCGCGCAAGAGACTAGAGAGTGGGTAATTTTTGCGCGCGATCTGGCTGCACTGACTGGAATGTACTTCGCTGACTGTGGATGGAATGTACTACAGTACTACCTCTCTAAGAGAGCCCTCGCTACAAGAGAATTTCCCCACCGTTCCGCTTGAGCGCATTTTATGGCTTCCCCCACCTAGCTCGAGCTGTCCAGTGTACCCGAGGCCTCTCGAGTTTGTCGCGGACAACTCGATAAGAGATCGCGAGCGATTTCAGAAAATCGCACGTCGCACGATTGTCAAATGGATAATATTCCTTTGTATAATAATATATACGTTTAAGCCGTAAGGTCGGAGAAAAAAGCATGCACCATAATTAAATTTCAAGTAGTAATTTAATGCAAGTAAAATATATTTTAATAGACATTAACACAGCATAGAATATTACATACTTACGCATGAAACGACGAAACGCCAGTACACTTTCCGCAACTCGTTTACAGTTTTCTCAACACTTTCGTTCGCGCTCTCTTATCGAGTTCGAGTGGAGAAACACATACACGCTACCACATGCGCGATTTTCGAGCGCGCTAACCTAGCGGTGGGGGAAGGCTTCGGCGACGAATTTCTCGAGAATTTCTTCCCCTAACCGCCCTAGACCGCTCTCTTAGAGAGGTAGTACTGTATTTATACAAATCGTCTTCGATGCTAATGCACCATGCTGAGGGATGGTAAAATTTACATAGAAAAATTTAAACACTATTCGGAAACCAGTATTCCATGCACTTCACGATTCCACACACACACGCGCGCGCGCGAGATTCCCTGCGCTCAGAGCAGTATTCCGCGCATCCCACGATACCACAAGCACCCCCGAGGTGTCCCGTGCCCACACCTGTATTCCACGCTCCCTACGATTCCCCATGCACAGCCGAGGTGCCTTGCGCCCACAACAGTTTTCCACGCAACGCACGGTTCTATTATGCTTCGGGTGTGCGTGTGAAATCGTGGAATCTTAAGATAGATCCAGAAACGTGAATGGGTTTTTGTCACACTTCCTTTTTCGTCAACATTTTTTTTTGAGAGTTCAATCTTTTTCATGGTTCTTTTTTAATTCTTAATTTTATTTCGATTTTTGTGTAGTTAACATATTTGGGGTATTTTCAACAATTTTTTTGTAATTAACTTTTTTTGTTCCAAAAATGGAGGGAATTTTGTTGTACTTAACATTTTTTGGGGTTTTGTCATAGTTTTTTTATTTTTTGGGGGGTTTTTTTGCTGTCCATACGCTTCATCATTGTATTTCCTAATTTGTTCCGGTTGCTCTGTGGGAGGCTCAAAACACGTCAATAAGGGCATATGCATACGGCGTATTTTCTACGCGCAGACAACCCGATACAAACGCGATACACACTTGATCCACACGCTTCTTAAACTGAAACACGCGTCGGAAATACGCTTTTCTGAAACGCGCGTTGTCTGCGCGTAGAAAATACGCCGTGTGCACAAGCTCTAATGTCCTTGAATAGGCGAGTATTTTACATTCCATTTCCATAGACGAAGATCCGCAACAAAGCGGAGAGCGCGATCACATATATAGCTATGGCCAGACCTGAGCCTCTTCGGTATAGATAAAGTAGGGACGCAGTAAAATAAATAAATTTCAAAATTCGATATCTCGAAAACTATTGCTAGTCGCCAAAAATCCTTTTAGGGGTTCTCTTAGAATATTAAAAGAAAGGTCTGTACAAAATTTCAGCTCGAACACGGGGGGAGCTTTTTGGAACCTCATCCTTTATTTTTCACAAACTATTTCAATGCACCAAAAATGCCTTGAGCGTATGTCTTTATATATTAACCCTTTGCACTCGAGGGGTGACTCGCTCACCACTTGCTATCCGAGCGAAAAAAGTCGCGAGTACGAAGGGTTAAATGGATCATCGGTGAAATTTTCAGCCAAATCGGACATAACATGTTTTCTGAAGGTCACTTATTTTTATAATTGGAAATGTATGGCATTTAATAAAAAAATTTGTTTCATTTTTTTTTCTTCAATGATACATTGTGAATTTTGTTTACCTATGATTATCGGGCTTGATGATTTTTTACAAAAACGAACGTAATAACAATAATTCAAAAATTAACAAAAATCTATAACTTAATAATCCATTTTTTTTTTCAAAATAAACCGCAGAAAAGGCAACGAACCTTTTTTGCACAAAAAATCTTGATAAATTCTCTTTTGTGAGCAAGAAAACGGAAGACAAATAACAGATTTTTCAAAATGTGAAATTATTTACCCGCGTATAGAATTGGAGCAGCGTGTCCTTTGCTAAGGACGAAACGATCGTTGCTCGGATCCCGCGGTGCCGAGACTTTGTAACGCATAGTGTGGAAGAAGAGAACCGACATTATCTCTGCCATCGACGCGCACGATGTGGGGTGTCTGAAAATAGTTCAACATTAGAATTAAAATGAATAAGATGTTTTCAATTAAATTGAATTTAAAAAAACAGTCTCAGAGTATCTATGAAACTTTTAAAGTGTTGAAAAAGTCCGCCACACAATAAGAAATCCCCTCGAAAACATTGATGTCTGTTTTACGTTGAAGAGCATTATAATTTGTTTTAATTAATACAGTAGATTTATTAAATTTTTCCAATTTGTCAATCCTACAAAAAAAGCATTGTATTTACAAAGTGTATACCATTATATTTTCAATAACTTCAAGCTGCCATAACCTTCTTAATTTCTGAGCTAGTTTTTTTTCCTTGGATTCGTCACAAGGACTGCTATTTTTTTCCTGAAAAAATTAAGACCATGCCTCTACATTGTAGAAATGAGAATGTACCGCGGTATCTCGTAAATGTGTCGACAAAAAAAAATATTTAGTATTTTTATCGGATTTTCCCCTCAAAACCATTAAACTTTTGTAGAAAACTCGTTTTTTGTACATCATCTTTTTCTCTGTCATCATTCCTTCCTCAAAGTATCTATGAAACTTTTGAAAAGTTAAAAAAGTACGCCAAATAATAAGAAATCCCCTCGACAACATTGATATCTGTTTTACGCTGAAGAGAATTATAATTTGTTTTAATTCATACAGTAGATTTATTATATTTTTCCAATTCATCGATCCTACAAGAAAAGCATGGTATTTACAAAGTGTATACCTTTATATTTCCAATAACTTCAAACTGCCATAACCTTCTTATTTTTTTAGCTAGAGATATTTTCCCTTGGATTCGTCACAAAGGTAGCTATTTTTTCTAAAAAAATTAAGAGCATGCCTCTATATTGCAGAAATGAAAATGTACCGCGGTATCTCGTCAACGTGTCGACAAAAAAATATTTAGTATTTTTATCGGATGTTCCTCTCAAAACCATCAAACTTTTGTACATCTTTTCCCCTCTCTCTCTCTCTCTCGCTCTCCCCCCTCGCCCTCTCCCTCTTTTTCTGCCTCTCCCTCGATGGGTATGATGTAGTGTTATGCCATATATTCGTATACGTGTTATGACGTGTCATATATAAATATACACGTCATATAATAATTAGATATACTAATATCTAATTATTGAGGATATGGACAGGATTGGGGAAGGAAGGAATGAGGAAGGGACAGTGATCGGAAGACAAAAGATCTTTGCGTTCAAATCCAAAGATGGTATTCTTTTCGAAGTCGACGAGAAAGAGGGGCTGCGGACCATGCCGACTTCGCTCGAAAAATGTATAGAAACAAACAAACTAACAGTAAATATTGACAAAATAAAAAAATCATGATATTCCAGGACGAAGGATGAAAAAAGGAAAAAATGGGAGTACAGGGAACAGGAATTGTAAATAGTCAAAGAGTATAAGTACTTAGGGGTATGATTCTCCCCAGGATTTTTTTTCGAAAAACATTCAAGAACGATGGATGAAAAAATAAAAAAGGTGACCAATGCAACTTTGGATATCTTCAAAAGAGCAAGGTTGAGCAGCCGAAGCAGAGAAGTACAGGGATGACGGAAGAGAAAAACCTTGAACAGATGGCAGGGAAAATGTGTAAAAATCGGCATGGGAATTAGTCCAAACACACCAAACGCAATATTTGGAGAGTGGAATCGGGGCGCAGAAGGGTGGAAATGGAGACCTGGAAAAGAGCCGCGAAATACCTGGTAGAAATAATAATGATGAAAGACGGGAGGTGACCGAATGTGTATCTAAAAGAAGAAGTATGAGAGGTTATCAACGGAAACCCGTCAAAGTGGGGAGGGGACTTTGTCAAAGACATGCGGGAAGTGGGAGAAGGAGGAATATGGCAGGCGATAAGAATCGAGGTTGTGGGAGGAACAGAGCAAAAAGTTAAAAGGGCAATACAAATAACAATGGAGCGAGAAATCCAGAACGACTGGTGCAGGATTGACAAATCAACATACTGCAAAGAGTGTAGGAGCAGAAAAAGAAACGCGAAAATGGAAAAATGCTGGGAAATAAAGGAGCTCAGTGGAGAAACGAAGGAGTTATAGACAGATAGCTTACCCACTTTCAAAAATACGTTGGTAACATTTTTATTTACAAGTCTGAAAATTGTCGAAGTTACAGTCACTTTAGTGAGAACAGGTAGCGCGATCGGTTAGTGCCCTCAGTTCCTACGGGGGTGGCATCGTTCACAATAGATGAAGTGCAGGCTCTTATTATTTTGTGAAATGTAATGAAGATAAAGAACCGTCATATTGCCCGCGAATAGATACTTTAATGTAAGTATCGATATTCTAAAAAAAAAACATAAATTTATATCAAGAAAAACGGAACGAAAACTTTGAACGCGTTTTTCTCGAAGCTACTTTTTTCGACCTTGTCCCAGCGAATACTTAAAAACTTATCAACTTACTTTTCAACTACTAGAAGGAAATACCAGTATACAAAATGTTGCGAACATGGGAACACATGTACATAATTTGTAAGAACAAATGTAAAAAATAGAGTGTGAGGGGGCCCATGTGTAAGCACCCTTAAACGGTGTTCCCTGGAAATAAAAACTACTACTACTATACCAGTATATAACGTGTCTATTTATAATACAGGGGGACGCAGCATATCGAGTTAAAATATATCATTGTGCCATATATTCGATATCTGATATTTCGATATATATATATTAGACTGATTCAAAAAAAAAAATTATTTTTTTTCCTTCAGGATTCTCGTGCTATTGTTGGGCACTAATAAAAGAAAATTTCTCTAAAAAGATGGGCGCGGTCACTCAATTTTTAGAGGTGGCTATCTCGACTTTTTTGTATTTGAATTTTTTTTAACGAACGTATTGCATTTAAGCATAGTCATGGGTTCGGATTACCGATAAAAATCACATCCAGCAGCTATTTCGTAACAAAAATAACCTCTAACAATTTGAAAAGATTGCAATATTCACCATTCAAATCCAGGTAGATCAATAATGGCGTCTATACTACTCTCGTTATTCATGTAGATTTATTTATACGCATTAACATTTCGCACTTTTTACGAAAAATTAAATTATAAGCTTTTATTCATAAATCGTATATTTACATTTTCAAAATGCTACACTTATATTATCTTCAAACTCATTTATATTTCTTCCCAACCACTGTGCATAATATCGCGCATGCCACTGCGCATACCACTGCGCATACCACTGCGCAAGTCACTGCGCACCCGTGGCGCCATTTTGTATTGGCGCAGCGCATTTGTAAGAGGTGTTGTTTTTTTCCATGTGACTCAAGTAAAGACAATTTTAAACAATGGCTCGGAAAAACAAAGACGACACAATTTGGCTAATCGGCAAGAAAATTCCGAAAATAAGTACCCGTCATTTACCGTCAAATCGGAAAGTTTTGAGTTTGTTCTTTTACAAACATAAGAGAGAAAAACTGACCATACGTCGAAGTGCACACGAAACGATGAAAGAAGTTTTCGAACAATGGAAATGTGCTGAAATTCCAACGCGTCGATTGAATAACGCAATCGTGAAATTAATAAAACTCCATCTAGTCTGGAAAAAACTTTTAAAAAATCGGGTTAAAAAGAATTTGCCGTCACAAATATTGAAGGAGCGTAAATTTAAGAGAGATTTGGACAAACTGTTCAACGTTGCACATTTTCGTTCTGCCCAATATGTTAACGAACTTGAGCGATTATTTTTGCATCACACGTTTCGATTATTTCTCCGTTGTGACGGCAAATTCTTTTTAACCCGATTTTTTAAAAGTTTTTTCCAGACTAGATGGAGTTTTATTAATTTCCAGATTGCGTTATTCAATCGACGCGTTGGAATTTCAGCATATTTCCATTGTTCGAAAACTTCTTTCATCCTTTCGTGTGCACTTCGACGTATGGTCAGTTTTTCTCTGTTATGTTTGTAAAAGAACAAACTCAACACTTTCCGATTTGACGGTAAATGACGGGTACTTATTTTCGGAATTTCCTTGCCGATTAGCCAAATTGTGTTGTCTTCGTTTTTCCGAGCCATTGTTTGAAATTGTCTTTAATTGAGTCACATTGAAAAAAAACAACACCACTTACAAATGCGCTGCGCCAATACAAAATGGCGCCACGGATGCGCAGTGACTTGCGCAGTGGTATGCGCAGTGGCATGCGCGATGTTATGCACAGTGGCTGGGAAGAAATATTAATGAGTTTGAAGATAATATAAGTGTAGCGTTTTGAAAATGTAAATATACGATTTATGAATAATAGCTTATAATTTAATTTTTCGTAAAAAGTGCGAAATGTTAATGCGTATAAATAAATCTACATGAATAACGAGAGTAGTATAGACGCCATTATTGATCTACCTGGATTTGAATGGTGAATATTGCAATCTTTTCAAATTGTTAGAGTTTATTTTTGTTACGAAATAGCTGCTGGATGTGATTTTTATCCGTAATCCGAAGCCATGACTATGCTTAAATGCAATACGTTCGTTAAAAAAAATTCAGATCCAAAAAAGTCGAGATAGCCACCTCTAAAAATTGAGTGACCGCGCCCATCTTTTTAGAGAAATTTTCTTTTATTAGTGCCCAACAATAGGACGAGAATCCTGAAGGAAAAAAAAATAATTTTTTTTTTTGAATCAGTCTAATATATATATATATATATCGATCTTTGTGTATGTATGTTGTTATATGCTAAGGTCGTGTACGCTATGAATATATCAGTTTTATGATAATACATTTTTATAAGCTCTTTATACCTTCATATAATAAAGGTTGGCCCGAAAAGTGACGTCCAAAGGGAAAATGTAGATGCCTTAAATCAATACCTATCCGAATCAGCCCTGTATATGTTCTACGATCGTTTATATTTTTCGAAAACAAAAAGTTTTTTTACCGTTTTAGTATTACCGTTATGGAGTGGTGTTAAGCAATCAACTGAACAGTAACTCGAATGCCTCAGATTTTCATTTAAAGTTTTAAAAAAATCGATCCGAGAGAATCAGTCGGTGCCGTTCAGATGATTAAAAAAATACCAATACTAGTCTAAATGACTCCCAATTGCTTTTATAAATTTCTAAGAGGAAAATATCAGGAGTACAAATAAGTCTCCGCCGTTTGACAAAAAATGGCCCCACCAGGAGGTTATGGATGACATTGTCAGATGTAAAACGTCATATCGTAAGGTTGGATATCCGGCAAGACCATAGCGAGTTAATCGAGTTTTTATCTGTATAAGCGTCATTTGCGGGAACTTAATTGACTTCTTTAATTTGAAGAAATCTGCAGTCGAGGCAAATCGATTGTTTGTAGAAACATATGGTGAGGCTCCTTTAAGTGAGAGAAGTTGTCGTGAGTGGTTTCAAAAGTTTAAGAACGTTGAGTTCGACGTTGAAGACAAAGAACATAGCGGAAGGCCGAAAGTGCGAAAGGCCGAAGACGCGGAATTGAAAGCATTATTGGAGGGAGATTCGTGCCAAACGAAAAAGTTCCCGCAAATGACGCTTGTTCGGCTAAAAACTCGACATTTTCGCACGAAAAACATGATGCGATGCTGGTGCAAAATCGCTAATATTTCAAGTTTATTGTCTTGCCAGATGTCCAACCTTACGATATGATGTTTTATATTTGAAAATTTCAACCATAACTTCCTGGTGGGGCCATCTTTTGTCAAACGCGGAGACTTATTTGTACTCCCAATACATACACATAAAAGAGAAAAAAATAAAAACATAAAAACAAATCAACAACGGCTTTTTCTCGAAAACTAAACAAGATCGTAGAATATACATCGAGCTGTTTTGAACAGATATTCGATACGAGGCATCTAGATTTTTATTTTTATCGTTATTTTTCAGGCCGTCCTCTATGTGTATAACACACGCAGAATCAGGGGTATCCGGTACATACCAGACCAAAACCTATATACAGGGTGTGCCGAATCAATTGTATTGAACAAACTAAATATACGGAGTTCATTTGGGACACCCGGTGTATTGTGAGCAAGCAGTACGAGGGGGATTCATCGCGAATCTAAGATCTACCGTCCTTGGACGAGTAGACTATCGATCCATTACGGAAAGTTGAACGAAAAAAAAAAAAAAAAAAAGAAACCTATCGCCTTGTAATCGTCCATCGACTCGCCGCATGCCCTTATTGCATTATTTTTGCTATTTTTATTTTATTTTTCAAGATAAATAAAGATATAGGGGAGATGTTAAACGGAAATGCTCTACACTGGAATAAATAAATAAATGAATAAAATGTTTTCTTTTTTACCATTTTTTCTCGTTAAGTATAAATCTTCTTGCAATCGCATTTCATAATTTATTGACTAGACTCGAGGCCCCGATTAGCGGACAATATTTGCGATAAGAACGAGTATTGCGCAATTGAGATAAGGAGAATTAAATTTAAGAGGGGGGGGGGAGAAAAATTGAATTTAAATTCGTAGTTTTGGCCTGCAATTTCCCAAACTCCGAATACAGAAACTCACACAATGATGATAAACTTGCGAGTGCGAGACGAGCTCAAGGATCGATGTTTGTTTGAGTACGGGAAGGTCAGGATCGAGTTTATCCTCGCCGAATTTACGAACACACTATCTCAATTCGCTTGTGTACAATAAGTTTACGAAAACAAAATTCGCGATATTGAATATTTCAAATAAATGATATCGGGTAGAAAATAAAACTTAAAAAATCAAAATGTTGTGTTTCATTTTCGAATGTAAATTAAATAAATCACAATAGAAAGAAACGTTAATAAATAAATACGTACAAAAATAAATATACGTTCAAAATAATATAATATGTAAAATAATAGACCAATATAAAATAAAACACGTTATAAGTTACGTCCGGTATCAAATAAAACTTAAAAACTGTGTTTAACTTTACAATATGAATTGAATGAAGAAAATGGAAAATTAATAAATAATATTTGGTATAGAATAAAACTTGAAAAAATCAAAATGCAGTGTTTAATGCCTAAATTAATAAATAAAGTTAATATATTTTGGGGGCAATAGCGGAAAGTGGAATGTTATATGAGGCAGCAGTATGGGGATGGAGTAAGAGGAAAACCTTCGAAAGATGGCAAGGAAAATGTGTCAAAATGGCCATGGGAATCATCCCAAAGACATAAAACTATATTTACAGAATGGAATCGGGGTGCAGAAGTACGGAAATAGAGGCCTGAACAAGAGCTTTAAAATATCTAGTAGAAATAATAAAGATGTAAGAAGAAATGTAGCATTAGCGTCGCCAGGAGGGGCATGGGTGAGCACGGCCCCCCAGAAATCACAGTGCTACCCCACAAAAGTATCGATCCAAAATAATGAAATTCAAATAATCGCTTCATTACATTTTTTTGACTCAAGCAAATATAAAGTAATAAATTAATAAAATTTAAACGGTTTTCTCCCTTGTAATATCGTAATTTTTCTAAAACGTAGCTATTTTACTACGCAAATTGAATAGATATTATTTCACTATTGAGTTAACTGTGGGCAAAAGAAATACATCAAATTTGCCAGCCGATACACAAGCAGATTAATACTAGAAAATCAATATTTACTACCAAGTAATAAATAATATCATTGTAAATGTAAAACGCCGATTTGAAGATTTACCGTTAGCTCATGCAGTGGACGCATCTTTTAAATTGAATATGGAGAATGAAGAGGATTTCACAGATAATTCTTTAAAATCTTATTATTGATACGTCACTTAGAAGTTGAAGCGATGGTCATGAAAAAAACATTTAATTTCACTTAAAAATAATGAAGTAAACTTCGAAATTTTAAGTTATCATATCAAAAAGAAGCACTGTCCTAACTTACATAAGCTTTCAAGCTTCCAAGCAGCAATAGTACTCCCAGTGAGCTCCGGCGGCTATGAGAATTTTTCTGCCATGAAGCGGAGCAGAACGTGGGTTAGAAAAATAATAATTCAGTAACGGATTCTCTCATAAGTAACTGCTGAACATAGATAATGACATTATTTTTAAAATCCCGACTAAAATAGTATTCGTTCGAATTGCAGAACATTGAGTACCTACTGCAAGTAAAGTTTGAAGACTGGTAACTGGATTTAAAAATGATGTAAAATGAGTCCATTATTTCTTAAGGTATTGCAAGAATTCGATATTAATGTTAACATGAACCAGAGATTAAAGCTTCATATTTTATGTGTGTTATGTGATTATTGATTACTATGTAAATCTTATTTAAAGAAAAAAAATATTTGTTAACGCAACCACTTTTTTGTCAGGCCGGCCTTCCCCTGGCTCCCAGAAAAAAATATTGGAAATCCGTCAAAGTGAGGAGAGGACCTGGCCAAAGCCATGCAAGAAGTGGGAGAAGGAGGAATATGGCAGGCAATAGGAAATGAAGATGTGGGAGGAATAGAGAAAAAAAACTAGAAACGGGAGGGAAAAATGAAACGGAGCAGGAAATACAGAACGAATGGCGCAGGATTGACAAATCAACATACTGAAAAAAGTATTGAAACAAGAAAAGAAGACGCGGAGATGGAAAAATACTGAGCTGTAAAGGACTTCAAGAATATAAAACAGAAAGGTAATAAGACATGTAGAGACAATGGCTACCGTAATGTAGGGAAGGGGTGGAGAGAGACCCCCTTTCTGGCTGGGGGCGGTGTAGACAGAAATCAGAGCGGAAGCAGTGGAAAAGCAAAAGGAAGTGCTGGAATGTAAGGGGGGTGCGGGATAAACTACGGCAAAAAATAGAGGAACAGGTTAGGAATAGTCCTGTCAAAAGTGCTATGTGCGTATGCAAAAGAATTCGAAGTATTGATAAAGCATGAAGCGCAAAGACAAGGCACCCCTAGTATTTAAAATGGTATGAAAAGGGAAGCGCATGTACATAATTTGTAAGAAAAATTGTAAACGAGAATAGTATGGGAGGGGGGACTATGTGTACATATACTCTTACTACTGCTACTACGTTAATATGTTTATAATAAGTATCTTGCAAACAAAATAAATACAATGCTGTGTTTAATTTTTTAATGTAAAGGAAATTAACAAAAATAGAACAAAAAATACGTTAATATATTTGTAATAAATAATATCTGGTATAAAATGACACTAGGAAATCGAATTGCTGTGTTGAGCTTTTCAATATAAAAAAAGCAATATAAAAAAAAGGGAAAAAAACGACGAAAATGAAAAAAATTGTACCCGCTCTTTGAAGCCTCGGTGGCCTTGATCGAATCGATCCTGAGCTGATTGGCCATATCGCGTAATTTTTGGATCTCCATGTCGCGCACCATTTTAATTCTCGTGATCGGTTAACTATCGGCTTCGTCGAGCTTAACGAAAAATATCGAACCGTCGCGCGGAAGGCTTCGATGCAAACTGAAAAACCACACCGCTTTGCCAAGTCGACGAACCGCGCGAGCAATCGCGTGTACGTACGTGCTCGTGCATACAGGCTGTCCCGTATAGGACAGAACTCTGAGAAACGTCGCCATACGCCACAGGCGAGCAAAAAAATGTTCGAACAAGAGTCCTCGAGTTTTTGAGGTCGAAGTACGATGGTCATGCTGTCAACTCCGCCGGTGAAGGTGTCAAGATCAAACAAAGGTCACCTTCGTTTTTTTTGCAGGTAAGTATATAGTATCTGTGTTGCTGAATCGTAATGGGTCCCGCTTAGGATGAAATTGTCGAAAATTTCAAGAACGATACGTCGTAGCGATAAAACGATCGAACAAAGATCGTAGGCTTTTGAGGGTGAAAATGATGGTCAAGGTCAAATGAAGTCGCCTTTAGTCTTTTACGGGCAAGTATTCAGTTTTTGTGTCCGATAAAAAGAAGATTACTCACTACTCGGCCGTTTATTTCATCCAAAAATATGTCGATTTTTCGATTCAGAATTTTCTCCCGGATTGACCTGTACATAGTTTGCCATCCGTTCTGAGATACGCTTCATCTGTGTGTGTAGATACGTGTAGATGTCGCTTTCGAGCACATGATCGTACGAGGTACATCGGCATTGAAAGGCAAAAGTAAAATAAAAATAAATATCAAAATCCCGAGTGCAAAAAATGGCTTTGTTTAACAATTCTAGTACCAAATGATACGAAAAAATAACTGGTTAAAACCGGTGCGTTGGTCTAGTAGTTAGCGTGCTGCCCAGCAGATCAAGAGGTCGTGGGTTCGAATGCCAGTCACGTACTTTCATCGGGAAATTTTTTGTCGACATTTCTCGGCAAAAGGTGACTAGTTCCGTGACTGTGAAACAAACTTGGGACTGGCTGTATCGGTATAGGTGTTGCGCAGTTTTCCTATGCCCATGACTGATGAAAACATGAGATATGCATGGTGGAACTTGGAAAAGAAAATAAATAACGATTTTCAGGAGTTTAAAAAAAGACAAAAAATTCAATACCCAACACCCAGAAGGATTCTTTTTTATCTTTGCGTCGAGAGGGCCACGGAAACAATTAATAGATAAACAAAATGTACAAAAATAAAAGAGATTATCGCTGCCAACATTGTATGGACTTTGGGCGCGCGCTAGTAACAGCGAAACGACGAGTATCTTGTGACGATCGCTCGAGGTCGTTCGTGTCATTGTTTTTACGATGGAGTTGCGAACGAGACCGGAGCCTCAACTTTCCGTCATACTCGCGTCGAACGATTCGACGTGCATCCAATCACGAGCGACCGTATCACATAGACGATAACGTATCCAAACGAATAACCCACGAATCTGCCTTTATTATGTAATTTTATTTTATCTCTCAGCATTTTTTTAAGCCTTGATATTTTTAGGTTACCGTTGTTTCGTTTTCCTTCATTTCTGGATTCACAAAATCACGACAAGTGTATTAAAAAGAAGGCCATCATTTCGGAAATCTGTAGTGATTTAATACAAACGAACCTGAACGTTTCGCAATCTTAGGCAATTTTGTATTTCAATTCAAACAATTGGAAATTCCAAACTAACCCGGACATTTGGAAATCTTTTGTAATTTGACTCAAACAAATCCAATCAAAAGTATTTTTCTTAAACCCATCATTTTAGAAATGTTTTGTAATAAATAATTAAAAAATAATGGCCTAATTCGGACGAAAGTTGGCTGTTTTTTACGTGGGTATAAAAAATAGGTTTCCATTAAAAAAGACAAGTTGATTTTGAAATCACCTTGAAAACCTGCCTAAAGAAGCTCTTTCACCATTGTACTCCTTATTTGAAACCAGATTTTATGAGTCTCGGGATTTTTCGATTAACTTCGGTGTTCTCGAGTTATTTCCATGTCTCACGATAAACGGAACACGCTGTGGGTGTGTGCGCGCGCGTGTGTGTGTATACCGGGTGTCCTGTTATGAATGGATAATCCTGCAATTGTCGATTGGTCAGATCATGTCCTACTATATGCTGGGATTTCTGTTTAGTAAAAGTCCCACCGTTTTCGAGATAAAAAACATCTGTTTTTGGCTTTTCACATGCGATTGCTACGAGTGATAAGCTTATTGGACCCGGTTTTTGAAAAATACTCTTGATTATTTGTTTTATCTAGAAAAGTCATCTTTCTAACTATACATGTTAAGGAAACTTTATGAAAAAAAAACGGATGCAGAATTTTAATATAAACCAATTCAAGCATCTGACTGATAGCCTGAGGTGTACAAAAATTGTACTACGCATATCGTGCCAGTTACTTTAAAACGTTCCTGAGTTATTGTCGATTCATATCATTTGTAGACATTTTTTTTGCAGATGATTTTTTTTGAAAAATAATATAAATCCAAAAATCTCAAAAACCGCGTGACTTTTACTAAACTGCAATGCCAGCGTATAATAGGACATGATCTGACCTATCGACAATTACAGGATTATTCATTCATAGAAGGACACCCTGTATGTATATATATATATATATATACACCCGAGTAGAAATATTGTCAGGCTGGCCTGATATTAGATCTGCGCCTGATCACCTTGTAGTACGAAGGCCTTACTTAAGTTTGCCTTAATTTGCCTGATCAAGCTGGGGTCAGGCGGTGGTCGAGCAACCGGACTTACGGCTTACTTCAATTCGCCTGATCCAGCTTACTTCAAGCAATCATCATGTAACTGGACTTCTACAGTTTGGCGCTAAACACGGGCCTAACCTCATCTTGTCAACTGATGGACAGACATGAGAGAAGCACGAGACATATTATTAATCACTTTATACATTTTTACATATAACGTGTACGTTGTGAATAAAATGGACAAATACAATCGGAAGAAAATTGCGCAACAACTGCGTCTACGTGAATAGCGGGCTCTGAATAAGGGAAAAGAAGAAGAAATAATACAGCAGCAGGTTAATATAACAATTAATTTTTTTCAAAGCCTTACAATTCTTAATTCTATAAATATAAATTGGATTAAATCTGACTATAAATTAACCATACGCCAAATTATATATGCATTGGTTGAAATATTTATTATGATACGTTTGACAGATCCGGAACAGACCCTCTCAGCAAGGAACAACTCAAAATTCCTGAAGATTGGCATGTGTTGGCACTATCACTATGTAAGTAGATTTATATTTGTTTTGTGTATCGCTTTTATTTTCCTTTACTTGGTCCATCTCCTTTGTCAGAGTAGAAAAAGAGACAGCGTAGGCTAACCAAATAATGGTAAGCTGACAGCATAGTTCAATCTGGTAAATGTTTTGCCATCGGTGCTGATTAGCCGGGACAGCGTAGGCTAACCGAATAATGATAAGTTGACTGCGTAGTTCAGTTAAGTGAAAGTAAGTCCAGCGGTGCAAGTTAGCCCATAGGAAATGCACTTCGGATGGACATTACACTCGCTGAACTACACTACGTTGTCAACTTACCATTATTTGGTTAGCCTTCGCTGTATGGGCCCGGACAGCGTAGGCTAACCGAATAATGATAAGTTGACTGCGTAGTTCAGTTAAGTGAAAGTAATTCCATCAGTGCAATTTAGCCCATAAGAAATGCACTTCGGATGGACATTACATTCACTGAACTGCACTACGCTGTCAACTTACCATTATTTGGTTGGTCTTCGCTGTACGGGCTCTCCTGCTTCGATTCTAATTTTCATTAAACATGACCGCTCGCAGCTTTTGCAATAATTTTTTTTCTTCTTTAAAGTAGATAATTGGATAGTGAAAAAAAGGAAAAAAAATAGAGCTCAAATTTGTGCCACCCTAATAAAATAATGTGCATACCTTATATAGATATATATAAGTAGACATTGAATTCTAAGTGGGATGCACATTTTCGTATTTTTCAGTGGCTGTCATTTCGAAACATAGGGAACACGGAATAGAAGTTCTTTCGAAGCAAATTGGAGAAGCCGTTGGAGCGGTATCAAGGCCTGATTAATTCAGCAAAAGACTGGGACAAATTTCGAGCGTCGCGGAAAAAAAACGAACAGAATGCCCAATGTAACGTTTCCTAAAAACGTTTAGCTCTATTTACTTTATTCACGAAGTTTCTTAAGTTTTTGTTTAAAAAACATATTAGTTTATTTCAAGTTTTTGTTCTATTACAAATACAAGAAAAATAATTTTTGTTTTCCACATAGATATACACTACCGGCGGAAAGTTTCCGGACAAGAGTTGGAAAAAGTGCCCGAACGGTTCTTTATGCCATTTCGCCGGTAGTTGGGCTAGGCCAATTTGACCAACGGCATTTTAAAGAGGGGGGATTTACCTACATTTTGGCTTATCAAAAAAAATTTTACGATTTTTTTTACACTTGGCACCCAGTTTTGAAAACGACAATTTTTTGTCGTTTTTTTGTTGTTTTGTGAGTGGACCCCGTTTACAGTAAAAATCTTTTTTATGCATTTCTCCTATTAAAGTCATAAAAGGGGAAGCCTAAGCTTCAATTTCGTTTTGTAGAAAAAAAAATTTTCCCAAAAATATTTCGTTTTTTCGATAAAAATATACAATATGAAAATTGCTCCGGAGTACGAAAACGACGAGGTTTAAAACAAAACCTCAAGACGGTAAAAAGTTGCGTTACTTTTTGTTGAGTTCATGAGAATTTTTTCAGATTTTTTTTGCGAAATTTTTTTAAAATTTATTTCCGGTCGGACCTCGATTGATCTCAACACCATGATAATAATATAATTCATTTTTTTATTTACATATTATACTTTGGTCTCGTCGAAAAAACCTCCTCTCGCTGACAGCACGCTCTTAATCGTCGTAATTGAAATGTTTTTTCCACGACTTTCGACAAACTGCGCTTGGATGTTTGCCGCCGTGAGTTTTCGATTCCTTTTCCGCCGAAAAGCTATGGGAATCCCTACAAAAATCATGGAAAGAAACACCCCGAGAGACATTCGAAAAACTTGTGGAGAGGATGCCGCGTGTGGTAAAGACACACGCGTGTGGTAAACACACACGCACGCACGCACGCGTATATGTGTGTGTGTGTGTGTGTGTGTGTGTGTATAATCGCAATTATCACGCATGACTTTCGAGTAGTTGCAGCCGCGTAAATATACAGGTGCAAATAAGCCAGTGTGCGAATGCTGGCTGATGTGAGTGATCGCCAGCTATCTAATAATCAAGAAACACCTGACGATAGTTTTTTTCTCAAACATTTTCCTCCCATCTCTCGACGTTGAAACATACCTTACTTTTTTTTATTCTGAACATCACACGTTGCACAATTCGACCTCGGAGCGATAATCATGAATATGAACATTTAGAGCCGGAGCTCCGTGAACCTTGAACCTCGTGCGTACACTTCGGATTTTTGTGACTGGGAAGGAATTTATGCGTCAACTAAGCTCTATTTACTGTACTTTTTTCGTACGTAACTTGTGTGTGTAAGAAAATATATATATATATATATATATATATATAGGTATACAGCGAAAAACGGAGTAAAAGATGCATGTTTTATTATTGATTTGAATCTATACAGTTTAATATATATCTTCTTTATTATTGATTTGAATATATACAGGGTGCCCTGTTATGAATGGACAATCCTGCAACTGTCGATAGGCCAGATCATGTCCTACTATACGCTAGAATTCCAGTTTAGTAAAAGTCCCACGGTTTTCGAGATAAAAATCATCTGCTCTTGGTTGTTCGCATGCCATTTCTACAAATGATAACCTTATTTTACCCGGCTAAAAAAAAATCTCTTGGCTATTTGTTTTATCTAGAAAAGCCTTCTTTTAAACCTTAAATGTTAAGATTGTTATGGGGTTAAGTCAACATGTTACCACCGAGGTGAATTTTTTTCTGGTCTTTTATAACCTCTGCTGATCACCGTTTTATAGTTTCCACTACTATATCTACAGTTGACGGGTTCAGCTCTGGCTATGCCTATATATGTTATCGCGCTCTCAGTATTGTGCGAATGGTGTGCTGCGTGGAACACTGGTGTGGGCGCAGGACATTTCGGATATGCGTGGAATATTGAGAGAGTTCACAGAGACAAAAATGTGGGCATTTAAAAAAAATCATGCTTTTACTACATCGATTTGAGTGTAATTAGGAAAATCATCATTTTTGAGGTTGGTGATTCCGGATACGAAATCGAATTTCTAAAATTGAAAATAGCGAATCCAATACGAAAGTGAATATGTTATGGTTGAGGTCGAAAATTCGAAAAGTAGTTGGATTTCTATAAAAATTTTGTATCTTTACACGTTTGTGGTCGCGAATTTCCAATTTGAATCCTAACTGTGTATCTAAAGCTCGCCTATATTATGACGAATAAAAGTTCAGCAAACCATTTATGACAAATTATCTGCACTCAAAAAAGTAAAAAAGTATGTTTTCGTTTCATATCGAATCGAGAACGTGGCGGTTGTTGACTCCGATTTTTTTTTTGTTGTTGCTTTTTTTCTATTGAAACATTTTTTGTGCATTTTGTAGTTAAAATTTTTTTTTAGTCATATTTTCATTTCTTTTTGTATTTTCGGAATTTCAATAATGTTTGCTTTTTTTATTTTTTTTTCCTTCGTTTTAGATTTTTGTTTTTTTTTAGGATTTTTGTATTCAACAATTTATAATCTTCAATTTGCTTGCTCAATTTTTATTCCGCATAATGTATCCAAGCTTCAGATACTTAGAGTCAGGACTCGAATTCGAAATTCGCGATCGCAAACATCTAAAGATACAATTTTTTGTGAATATCCAACTACTTTTCGAATTTTCTCTCACCATATTGGATCCGCCATTTGGAATTTTAGAAATCCGATTTCAGATTTGGAATCAGCAACGTCAAAAATCATAATATACTTAGTTTTGTCAGAATCTTCTCGAATATTCAAAATATTTCTGGAATTTGCATCCGCCATTTTGAATTTTGGAAATCCGATTTCAGATTCAGCTGCCTCAAAAACCGGAGGTACTCACTTTCATAGAAATCAAACAATTTTCAGTAACCTCAAACCGGATTCAGCAACCTCAAAAACCGTAATACTGAAATGAAAGGATAAATCTATGAAATTTTTTTTCCAACACAAAAGTGGCAGGAAAATCTCATTTTCGCGTGACTAATAAGGGATTAAGGCCGTAGCACAGGAGAAAACAAGCCTGTTACTGGACATGTACAACATCTGCTTGACGGAAGGAGTGTTCAGTGCCGAACGAAAGATCGCAAGAGTCGTACTTATCAGCAAGGGCAAGAGCGACCTTAACACCCCCTCGGCGTACCGACCGCTGAGCATGCTGATCACAACAGGAAAGGTGCTAGAACAACTACTAAGACCTCGTCTTGTAGAAGCCATCCTGCAAGTAGGGGATCTCTCCGAACGGCAGTTCGGATTCAGGAAAGGCCGGTCTACTAAAGGAGCTATAACCCAAGTTATGAACGCAGTCCAAAGAGCCGACACAGCTTGCCACGCGACTCATCCAGTAGTCCTACTAGGGACATTAACCGTGAAAAACGCGTTCAACATAGCACGATGGACAGACAAATTGAATGCCTTCAAGGGTACATCCGAAATCCTATTCTACCTACTTAGAAGGGTGAAGAATTATTTCAACGATCAACGTCTGGAATATGACTCGAGAAACTGCATAAAGACCAGGACGCTCACAGCAGCGGTAGCGCAAGGATCTATCCTAGGCCCAGACTTCTGGAACGTCATGTAGGATACTTTCCTTCAGCTGGAAATGCCAGACGACACCTTCCTGGTTGGATACGCTGACGATGCCGCCATGGTTATAACTGCTCGGACCACCGAATTAGCTCAGCTCAAGCTGAATCAGGTTATGCAGCAGCTCAACAAATAAATGAATGAGCACGAACTGTCGTTAGCCCTCCCCAAAACAGAGATAGTACTCTCAACCAGAAGTATACCGACGATTACAGCGATGACCGTCGGAACCGAACGGATAGTGACGAAAAATGCGGCGAGGTATTTAGAAGTAATCTTGGATACTAAGCTCACATACTGGCCGCACATCCAAAGCCGCCCACAAAGCTGCTGCGAAGGTGAATGGCCTGAGCACACTCATAAGGAACATAGGGGGCCCGAGACAAAGCAAGCGAAGACTCTTGATGTCCACAATGCACTCGATCCTGCTGTTCGGAGCAAAAATATGGGCAGAGAAGTTATGCGTGGAAACGTATCGTGAGCGAATCGCTGGAGTTCGACGGATTGGAGTACTAAGGATCGCAAGCTCATATCGCACAGTTTCCAAGCAGGCGATACTGGCGGTAGCGGGGGTTATACCCATAGATCTGCTAGCTTTGTATCTACGAGAGGAGCACAGAAGTTGGACGAGCACAAGCGGCTGCCCGAGAAAGGACACGAAGCGAAAACGCATGGCAGGAAAGGTGGACCCATCGGATCATAAAAGCCCACCCCATGGATCAATAGTGAACACGGCAGAGTGAACTTCTTTCTGAGACAGCTCCTTATGGGGCATGACTATTTTCGGCTTACCTGTATCGTATGAAAAAGGTCACAACAGCAGCCTGCAAACAATGCCATTTCCAACAGGACGACACAGAGCACACGACTTTTATCTGCGATAGATGGGACGAGAAGCGCAGACAGCTTGAATTAAAGATAGGACAGTTCATGCCTGACAATTGAGTAGAAATTATGCTATGGCAAGAGAGCCACTGAGACGCACTGTGGCCAACTACGTGGAGGAAATTCTACGGAAAAAGAAAACAGGACAGTGCCTAGAAGACTTGACAGCAGACAGCAGAAGAGACTCCACGAAGCACGTAAGCACAAAAGAGGTCCGAGCAACGAACTGAAGAACGGAAACGCGGTAAAGAATAAAGGGAAGGAAGAGAGTGCCATGATGGCAGAAATACACATTAGGCCCCACCTGAAGTAATGTGAAAGGGATTCCTGGTCGGAGCCCTACGGGGGAATAGGTTTTTTTTTAGTGCGTTCGCCGGCGAAAAGGCAATCCTACACCCACGAGCGGTGCGGAACCCGCTCGTAACCTTTCGAAGGTTGTTCCACCTGCCTACCACAAGTTGAAAAAAATAAATAAAGAAATAGCAATATCAATCATTCTTTCCGTCCGGGAGCAAGGCAGAGTACTCCTAGCATGCCCCGCCAGTCGTTAGTGGCGACCGAGAGTCACCTCTGAACGGATTAAATGTGTGAAAAAAACATAAAAGTACCCCAAGTGAGTAACCTCATGGCGAATCTTACTGCTGACTCACAGAGAGTCAATCACACACTGCAAATAATCGCGAGATACACATGGATAGAGAAATAAGAAAACAAAATGGAGACGGGCCTCATTTGCGCGACGCACACAGGTACCTCGGTCATCATTCGCTCGCTTACTCTGTACAGGTTACGAACACTAGCATCATCCTTGTAAAATTGTGCCCCGTGTTGTAGATGACGGTTTTTCGTAACAGGCGATTTCCATAATTCGTACGAATTTTAAATAATATATTATTCCGGATACATTTTCCGTTCTTACCCTTCATTAAATTGCGGTGTATTATCAAGAAAAAGCTACTGTGGCAACTGACAAGGAACATCACTCAAGTGTCCGCCTACGATTTTATTGAAACTCATATGTAATAAAGCATTGAAAACTATTAGGCATTCTTCGAAAATCCTACGTCATTGTACAGGATGTCGTTAAACCTCCCAGTTTAACGACATCTTTTCTTTTGCGGTTTCAGCTACTCAATCGGCCGGAATCATGTCAGCAGTGAAGGAACTTTTTTTGGCGCCTCCGAAGGCAGCGCATAAGTTGCTTGGATCTCAATATTATTCCTATGAAAAAATTATGTAATATAGGTCAAATATAGCCAAATATATTCTTAATTTTCCAAAACATTTAATTGAGTACTTTTCTTCCGAAAAATTCCCAAATTTTCAGCGTTTAAACAGTTTTTCGGCCCATCAAATTTTCAGCCCCTTTAAACAGTTTTTCGGCCCATAAAAAAATACCGTGATTATTCCCTGCAGTTCCCGGGTTATGCCGGGAGGAAAAGAAATCTCTCAGCTTTCCCGGTTTTCCCTGTTTTCCATACCTATGCGTATTAGTTGCATACAGCCATGGGACTTAACACCTCTACAAGGAGGAGTCGTGCTGATCCGCCAGAGCGGCAAAGATAAAGCACGATGCAGTGCCATCGGCTAAAGAAAATAGAAATTCCCTGAAGAAATGCGAAAGCCGTTCCAGGCCCGAATACTTGCAGTCTTGTTTTAGGGTGTGATTTATTAGTGGGGAAAAATTACACATGTTGCGGAAGCGCGGACCCATCCAAACATCGGTTCAAACGATTTTCATAACCCCCATAAAAAAAATCTGGCAATAACAACAATATTAACCCAAATAAACTGAAGAATGCTGTGTTTCCCGGCATAATGAATTTCAATAATAATATTGAAAAGTAAAAACAATAGTAATGATAATTATAATATCAATAACATAATAATAATAACAATGACAGCAATCATGATAATAAAAATATTCCCATTGACGATCAAATAGTAATCATTTAAGGTTTTAGGCTAAATTATTTTTGAAGGGGGGGGGTCAAGTTCCTATGCTAATAAATTGTGTGACGTCACTAGTAGTTACTTATTGTAGCAAAATATTAATGTGTACGAATGAATATAGCGAAAATGTTTGAATCTACGGTAGATAGTCGTAATTATTATTGATATATATGTTAAGTTGAGGAAGTTAGGATCAATAGAAAATTAATTTTCTATGTTGAAAAAGGCTATTAAAATAGACACGAGCTTTGGCAACGTCGCACAATTTTCTTTCAATTCGAGACTATTAGGTTGATTGCAGTGACTGTCACATCCCTGTTCCGCCTGTTTTGTGCCGGTCGGCAACAAATGATGCAAAAAAGATTGGTGCGCCGCAATGTTTCCGATGAGAAAGACAATTTGTTAGTGCCCGTGCCCACAAACATCGTGCTATGCCTACCGAAGCTAGAAAAAAAGGAATGCATCATAATAAATAAATGAATGAGTTCGCCCACTCGCATTTGACTTTAACGTATTTGAAATTGGCGCGCTAGGTCTTCGATCGGTTCAGCTATTCCCATAGTTCCGACGTTGCCACATTTCAATACATATGTCTCAAAAAATCTCATACAACACATTTTTATACCTTCTCTTTAATTATATCGGTAAACTATTTTTTTTTTTTTGGTAATATTATTATATCCATTATCCTGTACACAATCTTCGTTTTTTGGATCAAATTCTTCAAACTGAAACGGTAACGACGTTATCCCGTACAACCAATGCGATCAAGTGGAGATTTACGTAAACTTCAAAATTTAATATTCAATAAACGAGTGCGGAATCCTCCATTCTCCTTTTGCCACTATATTCAGAAAAAAAGCATAGCGACTAGTCAATCTTTCATTAACATCTATTCAACCCAATTAAAGTAACATACATTTTTTGAATAATAGTAATTCAAGTATTCGATATAACATTGGCAATCAAAAATTGTACTGATTATAGAATTATAATAACTTTCATATATAACAATAATAAGAAACCAATAACAATAGTAATAACAATAATACGATGTGCTTCGAAGAATAGTTCTACGGTTGAAACTAGTATTGTTGTGTTTGCATATTCTTCCTTTTTTCATCATGTATATATGATATACACCCACACAAAAAATTAAAGGAGCAAGAAAAGTTGACCATTTTTTTCGTGTTTTTCGAAAAGCTGTAACTTCGTCAAAAATGGTCGTACAAAAAAAAAGGATTTTGAAGCTTGAAGTTTCTAGTCTTCAGTTCAGACAATGATTTTTTTTAGAATTACTGATTGCGCGGTTTTAAGAAATATCACGACTAAAAATTTTTGCAAATTTTTACGTTTTTTAAAGTTCTGCAAGGGTTTCGGAGATTTTTTTCGGACTTAACCAATATCAAGGTCATTGAGCCCATTCAATTCACTTCAATTTTCTTTTTTTTTATCTCCGTACGATAATTTTTCACTGAGATATCGGCCTTTGAATGAAAAAACGTCCATTTCTCTTCAATCATCGATATCTCAGGGACTAATGGTCGTACGGAAATTCGACCGGCAGTTTTGGAAACGCAAATACATACTCTACAAGCTCTGATTATTATTGTAGTGAACATTTTTATTTTTTATTTTTGCCATCAGTTTTAAAAAAGTACAAAAAATGATGTTTTCTTGGTTTTTATAAAATCCACCGCTACTTTGGAAATATTGCGATAAACACTAATGTTTATGGATGGTCATTCAGCTCAAATGTCTCCAAGAGCTATGCAAAATTCCGAATTGATCCGTGCATCGGACTTTCTTGCCCGATTGACCAAAATTTGAAAAAAATGAAAGGAGCAAGTTTCCTCCTTCTCAGACTTCATAATTATTAAGAGGGAAAAAAAACTTTTCATTACTTTTCGTACAATTGGGTATTGAGTCCGCATTAAATATTGGAAAAAAAACCCTGACAATCATATTGACTAAATTGTTCGAAAAAAAAATTTGAATAAACAAAAATGTTAAAACTTTTTTATTAATAAAAAAATTAATTTCGATTTTTTTAAATGTTGACATTTTTTTTTTCAAATTAACATTGTTCCGCCAGCATTAGAATTACCCAACGCGTACCACTTTTGCAACTTAAGCTTCAGTTAAATATCGTCTCACCATGATTACTTAAGAATATGAGTTTTCGTATCATAATCAATATAATTTAAAGATACTAAATATTCTTTCTCCGACAGTTTTGAAACGTCTAAACACTCAAAACTACTACTCATTTTCCAAACAACCCAAACAATGTTGATTTGAAAAAAATGTCAACATTAAAAAAAAAAAAGAAATTGATTTTTTTATTTAAAAAAAATTCAATTTTGTTTTCATTAAACATTCTTTTCCGAAATATTCTAGTCAATATGACTTTCAGGGTTTTTTCCGACATTTACTGCGTACTCAATACCCAATTGTACGAAAAGTAATGAAACGTTTTTTTTCTCTTAATAATCATGAAATGATGTTTGAGAAGGAGTAAACTTGCTCCTTGAATTTTTTTTCAAATTTTGGTCAATCGGGCAAGAAAGACCGATGAACGGTTCAATTTGGAATTTTTTATGGCTCTCGGGGACATATTGAGCTGAATGATCGTCCATAAACATTAGTGTTTATCGCAATATTTGGAAAGTAGCGGTGGATGTTATAAAAACCAAGAAAATATCGTTTTTTGTACTTTTTTTAAAACTGGTGGCAAACATTTAAAAAAGAATCACTACAATAATAATCAGAGCTTGTAGAGTATGTATTCATGTTTTCATAACTGCCGGTCGAATTCCCGTACGACCATTAGTTCCTGAGATATCGATGACTGAAGATAAAAGGACGTTTCTTTATTCAAAGGCTGATATCTCAGCCAAAAATGGTCGTACCGAGATTTAAAAAAAAGCAATTTGGAGTGAATTGAATGAGCTCAATGACCTTGATATTGGTTAAGTCCGACAAAAATCTCCGAAACCCGTGCAGAATTTTGAAAAACGAAAAAATTTGCAAAATTTTTTTTGTCGTGATATTTCTTCCGACCGCGCAGTGATTCCCCAAAAAAATCATTGTCAGAACTGAAAACTAGAAACTTCTAGCTTAAAAATCCTTTTTTTTTGTACGTCCATTTTTGACAAAGTTACAGCCTTTCGAAAAACACGAAAAAAATGGTCAACTTTTCTTGCTCCTTTATTTCTTGGTGTCAGTGTATATTGGTAAGTACACATCAGTCTCCGCCGTTTGACAGTAGGTGGCCCCACCAGGAGGTTATGTTTGAAATTGTCAGATGTAATACGTCATATCGTAAGGTTGGACATCTGGCAAGACCACAACGTTGAAATATTAGCGATTTTGTATCAGCATCCCATAATTTTATTCGTGCGAAAATGTTGAGTTTTTAGCCGAATAAGCGTCATTTGCGGGAACTCTTGTGTTTGGCACGAATCTCCATCCAACAATGCCTCCAATTCCGCGTCTTCGTACACTTTCGGCCTTCCGCTACGGAATAAGTTTCCGCAAATGGCACTTATCGCTAATATTTCAAAGTTATGGTCTTGCCAGATGTCCAACCTTACGATATGACGTTCTACATCTGACAATTTCAACCATAACCACCTCGTGGGCCCATCTATTGTCAAACGACGGAGCCTTGTATGTACTCCCAACACACACGCGCACACATACAAACACGCACACGCGCGCGCACACACACACACACACAGGGTGTATCTTAACATATAGGGTGTACCTTTCCATGCAAAACGCTTTTTTCTAAGTTGTGCGAAAAAAATTGGCCAAGAAATTTACGAGTAAAGTCCAACGGTGAGTAAACAACGGCACAGTAGTTTCGGCCTCCGAGCGAGCGCGGGAGCGGGTCCGAACCCACATTCGGGCAACTGGATTCGAACTTTCAATTATGAATTTTTAAACTTGATGGTTGAACATTATGCATTCGCCCAAATAAAGTTAAAAATAGGAAACGAAAAATGTTTAACAATGGACAATATTGTTTACCATTTTTTATTTATTATTTAAAACTTCATTTGGGCGATCGGATGACATTCCAACCTCAAATTAAAAAAAACAAACAATTGAAAGCTTAAACTTTCAGTTCTAATTTCCGTTCAACAAAAAACAATGGATGTGAATCGACTTGCGCGGATATGGATTCGAACCCGCGCCCGCTCTCGCTTGGACGCCGAAATTACTGTGTCATTGTTTACTCTCCGTTGGACTTTACTCGTGAATACCCGAGTCGAAATTTTCAACCTATTTTAAAGTCCTTTGCTACCATGTAAGCCTCACTTGAGTCTGCTTAGTGCTAGAAGTCCTACTATGGCCCTCAAAATGCTCCTCCTCTACTGCTTACCTCCTGCACAAGCCCTTATACTCCTTCCGGGTTTACGTGTAAACCTCACGTGAGTCTGCTTACTGCTAAAAGCGCTACTATAGGCCTCAAAATGCTCCTCCATTTCTGGGCACCTCCTGCACAGGCCCTTATACTCCTACCTGACCGACCTGGAATTGTTGCAGCTGCTCTTTGGTTGCGTTTGGACCTATCACGCATTTGGCTGTTTCCATGAAACATAAGATGACGAAAATAATAATTATTATTCATTCACTGATGATATTATTATTAAATCGAAATAGTATGTTTGACGTCTCTGGAACATACATGCAATTATTTTCTTTCTACCCTGGGTCAAGGTTATAAAAATAAAATAAAAACCAAGAAAGTTGTTTATTCGAGTTCTTTGTTATTAATGGGTAATGCTACATACATCGTCTCGTTAAAATGCATATAAATACAAACGGTTACAATATTTTCCATAGGAATTGCCCTCATGATGTCCGTCGCATGACAAGAGAATAGAAATTTCGAGCTATCAAAACAAAAGTTGTCTCCATTAGTAGCAAATGTATTTTCGCATACCAACTCTTGTACAATTGCGTAGTGTTCACTTATACAGCCGCATTCAATTTTCATTTGTCGACAATTACAGCGCAAAACTTTAACAAAGCAATGGATGATACCTATTTCCTTTCTATTATCGTTGTAATATTGCACCACTGACGACTTCGTTTGCAATGCTCTGGTGTACATATCGGAAATATATAATTTACTATCTTTTATTAGCCTTAAATATTGCAATACATGAACATTGTTGAGTAATATATTACTATTTTCGAATGCGTTGGCGATAATGGCTGTGATTTCCTCCAAATATTTGTAAGCACCGACACTATAGCAATGGTGATAAATCTTCTCGTTAATTTTAACTTGTTTTTTCCTAGACAAACAAAAAGTACGCACGTTCCCGTGCGGTAGTTGTTCGATAAATCTTATCATTTTTATAAATTGACTTTGTGAGTTTGCAATTTGTGTGTCGATATGCCATGTTCCATGAATCAATTGCAACAGGTGACCATTGAGATTTTCATACTCATAGCAAGTATGGCACCACAAGGGTCCCAAATTTCGTACGCAATTAGACAGATGTAATAATAGATGGATATTAATGGAACAAAATTGAAGGCCATACATGTCTTGAAATTCTCTAACAAATCTATGTAATAGATCATCTGCGATTTGTATTTCAAATTCTTCTATTTTCTCAGAGCTCAAAATAACTAATCCAATAACTAATCGCAAGTAGTGTTCCATAAAATCGGCTCGCATTATACTTTCGAATACAGGTATTGAATAATAAAAAAAGAACGTTTTCAGTTCTGAAGCTTTCCAGTGTAATAAATGTTCTACGGAGCGTGGCATACGATGAATAAATTTCGGAGGCTTTATAGACATCAATCTACTATTTATAACATTTATGACACTGTGCAATGAGAAAGGAAACGCATTGTACTTTGAGTCAAACCATAATGTCAACAATTTTTTCACGACACCACCATCAACACAATGCATACGGTCTATGGCCATGCCTTGAATGAAATCTGGCATTAATCTTGATAATGCCGAGTGGCCCTTCACTCCCCGAACGGGTACGTTTGTATTTGCAATATTCGCATCGTCAATACATTGATCTGTTGATCGTAAAACATTATTTGCTTCATACGGATAGATATGTACGTAACTCCTTGGTCCTAAATTATAGTTGTCACCTTTACACAAACACACGGGACAACCATAATTTCCATTAAATTGTGTGAAATTGAAACACTCACATTCAGCTGGCAGATCGCATGTGCCTGTCAAAAGTACTCCTCTAACGAAAATATTAGAGTTGTCAGGTAGTACAAAATTCACACCTTTGCTAATTATTTCTAATTCTGGTCGGAACTTGTAGAAATACAAATTCATATTAGGTTTTTGGTCACCGTACCAATAACCGATAAGTAATATGTTTTGTCTCTTTTTTCTATCTTCAAACGGTAACTCGTTGATTGTTAAATATATAGGCCATATACTTATTTTGGATGATTTGTAAACCGGTACACCGTCGGTATACCAACTGAATGAAATATTGTGAGGATTCGATAAGAAGCCGTTATTCACCCAGGCTCTGTACAATTGCCCATCATAAACACCTGATATGGAACCATTATTTTGTGGTTTGTCAAATCGTAATTGAAGCCGCTCATAAAAACCGGGTCGTGCATACATTTCGCTTAGTTGATTTTGTATTGATAATTGTACAAAGTACAAATTATCGGTCCGTGGACACGAAGGACACACTTCATTTGCATCGTTTAAATCTCGAGTGCACGTAGAACAATAGTAATGTTTAGTAAAGTTCGATACTCCATGAAGGCCGAAATAATTTCGAAATTTATACAAACTATTTTTCTGTAAATCTTCATGAATGCAATGTAACTCTATTACTGTAATTACATCCTGAATGCATGTCGACGTGAGATTGTGATGCAAAAGAAGCGCCAAAATTAATAACATGCTTTCTTTCACAGTTATTCGAGCACCACGGTACAATGGCTCGTTACCTTCCCGGTTCTTAAAGTTATTACTACACCGATGAGGAATTCTTCCATTTTCAGCTTCGTCTTCATCCAGTTCACTTTCTTCTGAACTTTGTTGATTTCCTTCTTCGGAGTTAGTGAAGTTTTCGCTACTGCATTCCATGGAATCTCTATTTTGGGGGGAGGGGGCAAAAATATATACATAAAGATATCTTTTGACAAAACAAATATGAATTTGCGGAACAAATAGGTCCATTGTTGTATTTTTCAAATTGTTTGCAATGTCAATTACCTTGATTCATCACTCGTAGCTGAGTTTTCTCCTATCGGTTCTCCAAACTCTGGGGCTGTGAAAACTTCTGTCACCGGATCCCTTCTTCTGTCAAGAGATCTATCAAAAACATACCAAGTTAAAATTTTCTTTCATTATCATATGAAACTGTATATATGAGGCATTCCACGCCATTTCGCTCGGCCGTGGCCCTGACCATCTTTATTATTATTGCAGGCATCTTTATTATTATTATTGCAGACATCTTTATTTTTTTGTTTTTTTTTCTCATTATTATTGCAGGCATCTTTATTTTGTTTGTTTTTTTTTCTAAAATAGTATGCTACGCAAGGAGCATTTTCACAAATTTATTAATTTGTATCGCATGTATTTCAGAAGTTACAATTTTTAGAAAAATCTAGATTTCAGTAAGTTCGGAAACGTTCTAACGCCGATATCTCTTAAATTAATCGATATCTCGAAAAAGTCTACAGATCGATTTTTTTCATATTAGTTCACACTTTCATAAAAAAAGGAAAAAATTTAAATCATCGTCGTCAATATTTTTTCAGCGTGTAAAGTGAAAACTATTTTTGTTAAAGATGATTGCCATTTTTTTTCCAAAAATTCTCGAAAATAATATGATGAATTATATGAATTTTAACGCTAGTCCTATTGTGAGTCCATTTTTCCTTGTATTTTTTTATAATGAATTCTATTTTTTTTTTCACTAAAATTTCGAGTGTTTCGTATGAATTACTAATAATTTTTATTACTAATAATACTCGTAAGTAATAATGATTGTACTTATTTACTGTTAGTAATTGTAGTGATAATTTTACAATTAATAGCCTGATCTAATATATTGAAGAATTATTTTTCCATTACTTTCCTAGCAGGAATTATAAAAATTATGCATTATAGGAGAATATATGAATAAAACACTAAGTACACATTTCTTATCTTGAGAGATTCCGATATTTATTTAAGAAAAAATAATTCTTCAACACATTAGATCGGGCTACTAATTGTAAAATTATCACTACAATTACTAATTGTAAATAAGTACAATCATAATTATTTACGAGTATTATTAGCAATAAAAATTATTAGTTATTCATAAAAAACACTAGAAATTTTCGTCAAAAAAATTGAATTTATTATAATAAAAATAGGCCCACAATGGGACTAGCGTTAAAACTCATATAATTCATCATATTATTTCAGAGATTTTTTTGAAAAAAAAAATAATGGCAATCATCTTTTTAAAAAAATATTGTTCACTGTACATGCTGAAAAAATGTTGACAACGATGATTTAATTTATTTCCCCTTTTTTTATGAAAGTGTGGACTAACATGAATAAAATCGATCTATAGACATTTTTCGATAGATCGATTAATTTAAGAGATATCGGCGTTAGAACGTTTCCGAACTTTCTGAAATCCTGATTTTTCGAAAAATTGTAACTCCTGAAATATATGCGATAAAAATTTAGAAATTTGTGAAAATACTCCTTCAATCGCATACTATTTTATTTTAAAAAATAAAAAAAATAAAAAATGGTCAGGGTCACGGCCGAGCGAAATGGCATAGAATGCCTCATATATAGTTTGTCCACCCATGATGGAGACAACGGTAGTCATGAACAACTATTACTTATCTAGTATTCGATTGCATAGCTATTAATAATGTAGTTTTGAAAAATCGATAACGTGGCGGAAATGATTGTTTTAATTTTTATTTGCTGTATTTATCATCATTATTTTAAAATAATTATAGAAAAGTTTTCGAATGATACGAAAATGAGAATTTCAACGACTTGACCAGTACCCGGGGTTCGTGCGTTGTGTGATGACAAAATAAGTAGAGCTCAAATGCATAGTTTCTGTACTTTAATATTTTGTTTCAACATCACGCTACGCCAGTGATCATTCGCCTTAATAATGGCCAGAGTAAAGAAAAAATGTGCGCTTATATAATGGATAGTGTCACGTAAAACCAACGGTATTCCTTTATCGTATATGTTAAATAACCCAAACAAACCCAAACACTGTCTAGTGGATGCTATTGCAAACTTGACGTGGGTGAGTTATAAAACAAAACAAATATAAATTTGCGTAACTAGTAGGTCCATTGTTGTATCTTTTAAATTGTTTGCAATGTCAATTACCTTGATTCATCACTCTCAACTGAGTTTTCTCCTATCGGGGCTCGAAAATCTGGGGCTGTGAAAACTTCTGTCGCCGGAACCGTTCTTCCGTCAAGAGATCTATCAAAAAGATACCAGGTTAAGATTTTCTTTCATCATCATAGGAAGCTGATGGCTTTTTAGACTGAACAAATGATGGAATTATAATGCTGAAACTAATTATAGTAGCCAGTTACAATATATTTCTCTATTGACATATTATCTGTACTGTGAAATATTTCAATGAAATATCATGGACTATTAGAAACATTTTTTTGCTATGATATTTGCATACTTCTTCAAATGAATTAAAAAATATAGCTATTTATAAATTTAGATAACAATGCTGAAAATTACCCTTCACCAGTATACCATCAAACTAGATAATTTTGACAGTTTTATAGGTTAGGCTAACCTAAAACGTGTAAGAACCGAGATATTGAGTCGAAATGTTAAAACAACAATATATTGAATTTCAAACGTGCTTACGGTATAATTGCAGGCGGTGATCGTTCTTCGTGATTGACGATCCCCTCATTTTCTTCATTTGCCACCGGTTCCTCAACATTTTGTTGTTGGCGCTGACGTTGTACAACGCTATTGTAGCGATTTCGTCGCTGCCTTTGGCTTATTTCGTCGATAGATTTGTATGATATGCTTTTTTTTAAAGGATATACTACACGGTATTAACGCTTCTTCGATTGTTGAAAGGGGGTTCCCCGTCGAAATTCTTCACAAGTTTTATTCTCGTGCGTTAGAACAGATCAGCTATATAACTGTATATAGTTTGTCCACCCATGATGGAGACAACGTTAGTCATGAGCAACTATTACCAATCTAGTATTCGACTGCATAGCTATTAACAATACAGTTTAAAAAAATCAATAACGTGACCGAAATGATTGTTTTAATTTTTATTTGCTGTATTTCTTATCATTATTGTAAAATAATCATAGAAAAGTTTTCGAATGATACGAAAATGAGAATTTCAACGTCTAGAGCAGTACTCGGGGTTCGTGTGTTGTGTGATGACAAAATAAGTAAAGGTCAAATGCATCGTTTCTGTATTTCAATATTTTGTTTTAACATTACGCTACGCCAGTGACCATTCGCCTTAATAATGGCCAGAGGAAAGAAAAAATTTGCGCTTATATGGTGGATAGTGTCACGTAAAACGGACGTTATTCCTTTATCGTATATTTCAAATAAGAAACACCATCACGTGGATGCTATTACGAACTTGACGTGGGAGAGTTACAAAACAAAAGAAACAACGAGAGAAACTGTGAAAATTCTCGCAATTGGCGGTATGTATTAATTATTTACGTTTTCCTATATGAAAATAATCATCCATAACGTTGCCATAACATTTATATTACGTTTAGGAAATTTTCGTGCAATCGTATATTATTCTGAACGATTTAAAAATAATAATTTTTCTCTGGATAATTCAATAATTCATAAGAGCAATTTTTCATTTATTTTGAAAATCCCTACATTCAATGAGTTTTTATTTAATTAGTAAATTTGATAGTTAAGCCTAATAACTTAGCATAATTGACTAAAGTAATCAAAATTCATTAAAAAATTTGTTGTGCTTTTGTTCTAACTGTTACTATCGGTATAATTTTTTAATACCGGATTTTATTGGATAATGACGTTACTGCTTAGCATACCACAATTCCGCATGGCAAAAAAAAGCAATTATATAATGCGAGGCTGCAAAAATGTTGGGCCTTTTTTTATATGCAAGGAAACTTTGCTGCTCAAAAGCAACCTCAATTTGTTTTCCTAACCAAGCGTTGCGTTAATACATAACAATTTTATTTCCAGACAATGAAAGTGAACTTCATAAAATGATGGTTACAGATCATGGTACCTTGCATGACTCAGAAAGCCAGATTTTCTCTGAAGAAACTTTGAAACAGAGAAACCAAATTAAAAAACAAATAAAGCTAGTGGCAAGCATTAAAAGATCCAATAAAAAGAGAGAAGGAGTAAACATCGGGAGAGATCTGCCAATTTTCGAATCATTGCACCGTCCGTCTACGCATGTGCCGCCAACATATAATCATCAGCTACTGGGACCTTCTTCTCAAACAAATGCAGCACAATCGTTGCGTTGCGCAATTCCTCAGCCAAAAGAGACTCTCTTGAAATCAGCATCAAATTCAATCTGCGCGCAGGGAAGTGCTGCGAAGCCCTCGAATTCAATTTTAGGGCAGAAAAGTGCTCCGAAGTTATGGAATTCAATCTCTGCGGAGGGAAATGCTGCGAAGTCATCAAATTCGATCTTAGCGCAGCGAAGTGCTGCAAAGCCATCGACTTCAACATCAGCTCAGAGAAGTGCTGCGAACCCATCGAATTCAATATTAGCTCAGAGGAGTGCTGCGAACCCATCGAAATTAATATCAGCGCAGGGAAGTGCTGTGAACCAAGCACAATTTGGCTCTTCCCAACAAACTTCTTACGTTTCGCAGTTGAAAGTATGCACCGATGAAGAGGGTTCCGATTCAATATTTCCTGAGACATCTCATACGCAGTCATCAAATTCTCGACACTGCGGACAACTAAGCTCTTATGGACCAGCTTCCCACTCTTCACATTTCGAATTCTCAACCAACGTACGAGACCGAATAAAACATAGTCCTCACCGGCTGACTTCTTATTCTGTAGATACTGATATCTCAGCCGATGAAGAGCAAGGCAAAAGAATATTATTGCTAAGATCTCGGTCTCCATCACAATTTTCGGCTGCTTCATGTACCGCTCAACCATCAATTCAACCATCAGAATCATCACATGGACACAGCGACGAGGATAAAGGGTCTTCTGTCGCTAACGAAGCTAGTAATCTTAGAGAACCGTTGAGTTACAAGCTGAATCTCGGAAGAGGTTCGTTTTTTCAACATTAACATTTATCAAAAATTGGAATATTATTCACCATTATTATGTCCCAACTGTATATTAATTTCGAAAAATGAAATTCTTTGTTTTTCTTAGTCACAAGACGCGATATTGAATTCCAAGAAATATTATTGAAAGCGATGAAGGAAACGTACGCACAGCAAATAAGAAGTGACTCGAGCTGGGAAGAAAATTTGCCGGTATAATATCTGAAAAATGAATAGTATTTTATTTTACACGAATAACTACTTCTTATCATATTTTGTTTTATTTTATTGATATCCAAGGTTCAAGATTGTTACCTGCTGCCTGGAAACGAGCGAGAAGAAATATCACCCAATTGTGGATTTTATTTGCCCAAAAATAAAATCAGGCACATCGAATTAAAATCAACGATGAACAACGATTAGAAGATATTGGTTCAAGAAACTCTATTGGAAGTGTATGGAAATAGTATTGCTCATTATTCGGCGACTGGAAAAAGGGGCAATCGACCAGCAATCGACTTCCAGCTGTTCAAAGGAATACAAGGTAACGTTGAGACTTGCAAAATACGTCGACATAATGGAAAAAACATACATTAACAGTGATTTTAATCGCTTGATTTCCTGTTCCACAGATTGGGTACCAACAAAAAAGAATATTATTGAATTCATCAATAAAATGGCGTCGAACAAAAGAAAAGTTCTCCAGAAAAACCAAAAACAACAGCCTTCAACATCAAATTTAAACACCCAACGTGTCGGTGGCAAAAAGAACGACCAACCCCCGACAATCACGAAATCAGGTAAACGCTACATACATTAATTTTCCCTCGCACGATTTAAGTTGCATCGTGTTATATATACAGGGTGTTTGGCACATGGACCGAGACAATTTTTGGAAGATTGGGGGGGGGGGCGGTCATTTGGTAGTTTTTCCACCTTTAGACCCTATGTCGTAAATGCCACGGTAATTGAGATATGACTTTTTTTAATTACCCAATATTTCGCCTTTAAATCGTCAAATGTTTTATTTAACGATTTAAAAGCGAAATTTCGCGTAATTTGAAGAAACAAAAAATGAAACCAAATTATATCACAATTACCGTGACAGTTAGGACATAGAGTCTAAGGGCTGAAAAATTAGAAAATGCCTCCCCCCCCCCGCTCCCCCGCAATCCCCCGGAGAATTTTGTCGGTTCATCTGCCAAACACTGTATACATCTGTATATATATCTGTATATATATATATATATATATATATATATATATATATATATATATATGTGTGTATACACCTATATTTATATATGTACACCATTTTTTAGCCGATGGACATGCATCTCCGAGGGATTCGAGCCTTAGTATGGACATAATGAACTCACCAAGGATGGATGAGACACAAAGTACATCAATTTCCATAATATTGTATGGTTGCAATACAATTCCATATTCTAAATGAATAATTCTTATCATTTTTTTGTTAGGCGTTCCCATGATTGAACTTCCCCTGGCTCGAGCCCAACATCGTGAGTGGTTGAAATTATCGGAAATAGATGACACGGTAACGGCAGCTGATGGAGTATTGATATACGATTTTTAAGAGATGACGATTCCCTGTAACGGGAGTCTTTTTGACAGTTCAACTCTACGTCTGTTTAAGTACATTTATCAACGAAATAAATAACTATTTATAGTTTGGTTTTTAAGTTTCCAGAAAATTGTGTTTTTATTCGCGTTTATGAACTTTTAATATATTTTCACGACATATATGTAGCATTGCCAATAACCTTTATGTATCATTGTTAATTTGTAGGAATAATTTGATTATTGAGCGACGGTTCGATACATCGAGTATTCTTATAATTTAAGGATAATAAACAGGGGTTGTAATAATGCTCTATTGATGTGTCGTATATATGCATGTATATATATATATATATATATATATATATATATATATATATATGTGGTTGCATATAGCAGGTCCACGCACATGTATGCCTAATGGAATATATGTATATTGGTCTATTCGTATGCCGAATCATGTATGTATGCATGCATGTGTACACGGATTCCTATAGCAGGCACACAGCGTACGCAATAGCGTACGTGCATTGGTGTATTCGTATGCTTAGGCATAAATGTGTGCGGGTATATACGTGTGTCTACGCATGCGCGGATTCGGGCATATGTCTCTATATGCGTAATAGAGTGTATGCGTGTGCGCGTATCCGTGTGCGAATCGACGTCCTCCTTAGCGCCTGCAAGTGGAGAAAAGGGAAATTTGTTCCCGTTCTAGGCCCTAAGGAGGAGCTCATTTTATATTGAATCCGCAGCTACTTTACTGCCTTTATCTCCTACCACTGTGAGGATCTGGAGGGGCAAAATAGGCTGAAAATTTCGACTCGGGTATCTCGGCCAATTTTTGTCGCACGATATTTGTAAGAAAGCGTTTTGCTTCGAAAGAGATACCATATATGCTCACGAACGGAAAACTAGTAGTTAAGATATACCCTGTAGATACAGGATGTCCCTGGTCAACCGCCCGGTCTCTGAGTTCTCAATACATGCCACCATTCTAAACAAAAAAGTCTTCTGCCATTTAGGCGTCTGACGAACCGTCACCAAATTACAGTCCCAAGAAAACTATTGCTGAGGTCATAAGAATCGTATTTTTAAATTAGTATAAATGTTGACAGTATAAAAAAAATATATTTTTTTAAATATCGCCTTGTGTTTATTTTGTCATTCTGAATGGTAAAGTCTTTAGCCACTTTAGTGTCTAACGAACCATTGCTTCGCTTGCATCAGCGAGAGACGATCGCACTGTAATTTGGTAACAGTTCGTCGGACGCCAAAATGGCAGACGACTTTTTTGTTCAGAATGATGGCATGTATTCAGAACTCAGAAATCACGCGGGTGACCTGGGACACACTTTATATGTTCCTATATAAAATGTATGGCCAGCCCCCTGACACTGGCCTACTATTCTTATACGATAATCGAAAACGCGTTTTGTCTCGGCTTTTTCGTTCTTGAAATCGCCACTAGCGTTGGCTGTGTGTGAGTATTTTTTGATGTTGATCGGAGTATTTAGAGCCTTCGGCTCTAAATACTCCGATCAGCTGAACGATTCGATACTTTCGTGGGTTTCGCCTGTTATCGTTATGGCGACGTTATTTATTGTGTTCGCATGGAAAATCATTCCAAATATATCAATAGACTTTTATTCATGTAAAATATTCGAAACACCGGCGCAACATACATATATATGCATGCTTGTCACACGACTACTAGCGCCACAGTGCGGCAAGGACATTCTGCGAAAAGCATTTATCGACCAGTATCAGGGGGCTGATTTATGGCGAAAAAGTCGTGGACCGGATTGTCTTATCAGACGCCGTTATATCCGGCTGAAGTCACGTCTGCTAATTTTCATCGCACCCTCGTGGGAACGAGATTTGTTTTTATTCTTCGTACTTGTTATCTACTTGTTTGTATGTTCTTCTCAGAATTTTCCAATTTCACTTTGGTGAACGTAATTGCACAATGATGTATGGCAGTACGAAATCCCGCACGCGGAATTGTATTGTGCGCCATGCCGAGGGCTCGCGTCTTGCAGTCCGTGATCGCAGACGGTGAACACGTGCCGGCTTCGAGGATCTCCGGGACACGAGGCAATATTGATATCGGCGGGAGAGAAAAGAAAAAGGAGAAAAAAACGGGCGCCCCACACGTGATGAGAATGGGAGAATTGCAATGCATTTTTTTTTCTTTTAATGACTGAGGTTTACGGCGGATGGGAGGTTTGTTCTTTTTTTGTAGACTGATCGCTTACCCGGATTTGCTCGCCTGGGTGGCCTCGATCGAGTGAATTCTCAGTTTGTTCGCAATATCCTTGAGCTCCTGGATTGTCTTCGCCTCGGGCTTGTGATAATCAGCCATCTCGATCGCGTTTTGTTGAAAGAACCTTCACAAAATATGTCGGATCGGGACAATCTTTTTGGTAATATATAACTAAATTTTTCTTAGTGGGCCACTTTTGTTTCAGTTCTTTTCCGGCGAAGCACGAGGAAAACGATGATTATGAGTGAGCCTTTAGTGCGACGTGCACAGCGTCGTGGGCGAGTGGAGAGTGAAGGTGACGGCAGGCAGAGTTGCCAGACGTGTAGTGAGCGAAACCGCCGCCAGACGCCGCTTATATAGCCCAAAATACGCGGGATTTTACGAAGCCCAAATGGTGCGGTAAAAGCTCGCATATAGCCCAAATTCGTGGTTTTGGTAGGTCACGAAGGAAAAGCACCGATATAAGCTAGAAATTGAATTATTTCTTGAATTATTTTTAAATCAAACATTATGAAATATCTGTATTTTGTAGCAGGCGAAAACAATCACATAAATAAATAAATACTTGAGAAGAGTATGTGGCTTCCGGATGGAGGCCGTGTTGAGGATCAGCGTTGTGCCGACGTTTCAATATCAAGGAATAAATACTTATTCCTTGATATTACACTAGTACAAAAATTACCCAGTTTCAATTACAGTCTCATACATGATATATGAATAAGAATATTAAAGTAAATATCTTTACGTTCTCTAGAAATCTAAATCAACTATGTCCATCAGAGAAACATAAAATTCGTTTCGCAGGTCCTCTGCATTCGAAATTTGAATCTCTGGTACATCAATATTCTTTCGCACATTCTCTTGGGCAGGGACAGGTCCGGATACCGCATTCAAGTTGAACTCAGCTTCTCTCGTCGGCTGAGAAGAGGACGCGGGGTATATGAATATATCGGGCTGAAGGAAAATGCTTTTTTATGTTGGTCGTTCCTTGTGTATTTTTATTTTATGATACATAATAATTAAACAGTTTTTCTTTTTACATTTGAAGTTTATCTTTCCCTCAATCCATAATCATACATTTAAAATTCGTGTTGTCTGTGACCATGGATGCATGCAGGACAATAATAGGCTTTTCGTATGCATGACGCAATTTCATATAAACTTTAAATCACACCACGGGAATCACATAACAATGACTCAATGGCTGTACAATTGTATAATTTAATTTAAGATTTTAATAAATATGAATTCACTACGTTCAATAATTTATAGGTATAAAATATATTACTCTAAAACCGATATTGAAAGTTACCTCCATAAAATAGTTGTTAACGATTGCGTTATTGACTTGGGTGCTCCTCTATTCTTCTATTTTGGCGCACATATACGTATAGTATGTGAAAAAAAACGCGATTTTTGTATAATCGTTTTGTTAGCGTACTGTATTATATTATGTGATGATGTTTCTCGTTTGCGTGAGTAAATACGTGATGATAATTTGTGATCGTAGTAAATTGTGTGTATGTGTGTATTTCCTCACTTCCTGTAAAAACGTGCGGATGGTTTTGTTTGAAGCGAACTATGCAAGGCGCGTCCTGTACTTACATGGTCTAAAAGCCCAAAGAAAGCCATTTTATTTTCGCATATAGCCCAAATCGCGCTTTAGCGCGTTTCAAAAATTTGTGCCGTGAAATAGCCTCCCAAGATAACTCAAATCGCGGTTTACAGCCCAATCTGGCACCTCTGACGGCAGGCGCGCCGGCGACCAGGGCCGCGCGGCGGCGCCCCTCTCACGCTTCGCCAGTACAGCAGGTTGCTTCCTTACCGAGAAGATCGTAACAGCTGTCCCCAGCTAACCATGTACCGTAAATGGAGCCCTCATGTGGAGTGCGCCATACCGGTACTGTTACCGCCTCGTACGTGCGTACGGTACTGGTACATGAACGGTACGCAGTACGGTACGCTGTACCGCCAATGTACTAGTACAGTACCGGTACAGTATCGCCACCGTGGAGCCACCGAAGACCGCAGTACGGTGTAACTCCACGGTAGCGATACCGTGGAGGTACGAGTACGCTGGTATCCCGTAGCCGTACATTATCGGTACTGTAGGGTACGGTGCACTCCACATTTGCGGTACGCTGTACTAATGGTACGCTTGGTTAACTGGGTCCTCAGCTAACCATGTACCGCAAATGTACCGCTCATGTAGCAGTGCGCCGTACCGGTACTGTTGTCACCTCGTACGTGCGTACGATAATGGTACGTTACCGGTACGCCGTACGGTACGCTGTACCGCCAATGTACTAATATGGTACCGGTACAGTATCGCCACCGTGGAGCCACCATGCACTGCAGTACGGTGGAAGGGTGCGACCTCACGGAGACGCTCGACGCTGGTTTGTGGCGTCATATCGGGTCACGTGACCCTATTTCGAATTTCCCCCGCGGCCCCAAACTGTAGCGACAAGTCGCCGCATCGAACAGCAGCGTCAAGATGGCTGCTTACAGAAAATCGATTTTCTAACCTCTTTCAGTACCAGTCTTGGTGTGGTCGTGATAGTGTTGAAGTGAAAGAAATACGAGCGAATAAAAGTTGAAATATAATAAAAAGTGTTTTTTTTTCGGAAATCGGCGCGATGTCATTTGTGTACAGATATCAGAAGTGGGTGAATCAGTGCCAAGAGATGGCTCACAGAACACGTGTCACTTATTGTTTGTAAATTTGGACGCTCTCCTGTCGCAGCGACAAAGCTCAAATAGTTTCAGCTTTGTCGCTACTTGTCACGTGACCCGATATGACGCCACAAACCAGCGTCGAGCGCATGGAGACTATACAAAAGGAGACCGAACTCCCATGGAGGGGGTAACAAAAAGTGGTCACAAAACCCGACGGTTCGAGGTAGTTCGAAATCCTCCACTTGTAGCGCTAGTATAGAATGTGGACCCGTGATGCTAGCTACGTGTGAGAGAGACGGAACGAGGTGGGTACATAGTGAGGGAAAAGCGTGGCCGCCATATTGAATTCTTGAATTGAACTGTGTACTTCGTGAGCGGATTATTTATTGTTTTTTAACCTACATTTCGACGTTATTAGTGAACATAATTAATTTCGAGCCAAGGTTCTATCGGACTATAGTTAAATAGAGGTAAGTATATTTTTTTTAAATAATAGAGCGAGTTATTCACTTTTATAAAGCAGTGCACTGTCAATATTCCTCTTTTTTCTCTTTCTTGTTGTCTCTAACTTCTTCTTTCCACTTACATCCAGTATAATTTAAAACTATACATTGTATTATTTCCTCAAAATAGAATGGGGAGAGTTTGTGCAGCGCCGGATTGCTCAGGTGGCAGTAAAGCCAGCAAGGCCGAACGACAGTTACATGGTATCCGACAACTGACGCTATTCAAAGTTCCAGAGGTAAGTTCATTTCTATTATTCGCATGTAGTGTGTGTGCATTTATGTGTGAATTTATCACAATTAACGTATTATACATGGGATAAACAACTAGGTCCTTAGATTTTTTTAATCTTTTTTTTTCAAGCTTTACGCTGTCGACGTTAAAAAAATGTATGGAATTTATCCTCATTGCTTAATAAACTAATTTGTCTTTATTTTTTAATAGTGCACGGAAAGGAGGCAACAATGGGCTGAGTCACTGGGTGTAGTTTTCAGAAGCGACAATTACGTTTGTTACATGCATTTTGCTGATGAAGATGTTTTGCGGGTCGATGTTGTGAACATAGGAGGCACAAAGCACATTCTTCCTCGTGAGAGATGACATCTGCGTAAAGGTGAGTGGCTAAGTGTCTAAGTGAGTCTAAGTCTAACTTTGAGTCTTCTTGAAAATGGTAAATTTGTGTAGATATATACTTCCTATTTCTTTTGCACATTCTATTATTAACTCAAAAACTTGTAAGGGATGATAAAAATCGTTTCACATTTTAGTTAGCTTGAAAAGCGATTTTTGTTCTTATATATATAGTAGAAAATGAATTATTAAAAAGTAACCACTTATCATTGAAGTCGAATGTCATTTCTGTTTTCGTTTCTACGGCTCTTTACGATCTTCTCTTCGCCGACTTAACGCCCCCTTGCTTCTTCGCTTCTCAACATGAGGACGAAACGATAGTGATAAATTGGCATGATTTTGTAGGAACTGACAGGTATCGGGGACCTCTCGATCTGCTGCGATGATTTACAGCGATATAACTGGAACTTGGCGGTCACCGTACAGGTTAATTTCCTCTTCGATATTTCGAATCGTCCTCTCGAATATGCGAATGTTGACTTTGTTTTATTCTTTTACAGGGGCAGCTGAATTTGTACGGGAGGCGACCATCAATGTATGCCCAAGACTCGCGCTCGAGACCTCCCGCCGTGGAAAAGAAATGACATCTAGAATATACTTCAATCCTCCTGCTAGCGGCCGCAATGTGGCTGGTTTCCTATCGTTTGTCTTCAACGTGTCTTACAGCTTCGTGACGAGCTTTCTGCAACTTGTCTTTGCGATGTTCCAAACTAATGGCAGACCTGGCAAGCTCATTGGGTCGTCGCTACCCTTATCCGTACATTATTTCATTACACGTGTTGTTATCAAGGCTCACTACCTTCACTACCTCGAGTCAAAGCATATGCCGACATTGCCTACAAATCTGTAGAAAATTTTAACTCGTTCCTCATATTGTACGGAAAGAAAAATATTGAATTGTGCAAGACGAATAATTCTTCTACAAGCCGCATACTACAATCAGGCTATTCACTGAACTATTCAAACGATATAAGCTTTCATTCAAAATTTTGTCTTTATTTTGTAGTTCCATTTTTTATAATTTGATTTAAGACTGTATAAAAGAAACCGTTTATTAAATGGGTTTCGAATTTCTCACAATAATTATGATAATAATCTGATACTTTATGATTACAGATTCTTTCCGTACTATTATCTGAAAATTATTTGAACGGTTCATTTATTGCACTGTATAAACATAGTACCTAACGAATGCTAAATAAATTCCACAGGATATTTAGGGTTCACCGATATCTGAACGTTACCCCGGCTGACTACGGTGACATATCGAATTCCGGTTTTCATCCGTTTGCCGCCAACAAAATGTCGTTCCTTGCCAGCGAAGATCAGACGTGGGAGGAGCAGTAAGATTCCAAGCAGTTCAAGCAATGGAATACACAAGTTCTTTCGGTATTGGAATTCGACACAGCATCAACTTCTAGGACGACGACAGTAATAGTAATTTAAAATAAAGTAAAGTAAAAATAAAGTTTGAAGTAAAAATTTTGTTAAAGAAGTTCTGGTACTCGAAAATGTTATATAAATCTTGATAAATGATTACTTGGAAAATATCGAACAAATGTATTTTCAATAATAATTTGAAAATTGTTTTAAACAATATTATAAGTTAATACTTGAAGAATCATTAAATAAAATTTTCGCTATTATGACCTCGTTCAGTGAAATTTTTTTAAACACAATCCACGACTATAAAACGGCGTACATAAAAATCTGTGTCGCAAATTATGTGAAGCTCTTTGGTAAAGTATTTAAATTTTACCGAATACCTGCGTGTGTATATATACGGGATAATGTATATAGACGAAATGGCTGTTTTTGTACCGTTCATACTCTTTCAGATATTATTTTCTTGCGTTTTTTTATTGCTTTAAAAATTCATTTAGTATCTAAAGAATATATATTGCCACGGTTTGAAGCCCAACCGAAACTCCCAAAGATCCCTAGGAAGTCACCAAAGTGATGCCTTCCAAAAGTACCGAGAGAATGCGCGTCCTTTGCGCCCTCCACGTTTTTATTCTTATAGCCGAAAAAGTTTGCTAGTTATCTTTTTGAATAATAAGAGGCACTTCCGACGATTTTTTAATTCATAATTATTCGTAATTATAAATCCTTATAATCTCTACTTTTTAAGAACGAAAACTTCAATCGAGTTTTTCTCAAAATGGATTTTTCCACGCCTCGGAATGTAACTCAAAAAGTAATGAACCAATCAACTTACAATTTTGTATAAATATTTTTTAACTTATTGACCTTTGCATAAGTCTAAAATATCGTATGAGTTTTTACAATAAATATTTTTTTTAATGATTCGTTTGTGAAAATAAAAAGTATTTTTTTACTTTTTGTGGTTTTTGTTTATTTTAATTAATTACAAGAACCTCGGCGTTCCTCGCCGCAAACTCCAAGAGCCACATTCGAGCACTTCTAACGCCGCGATGGTTTTTTTCTCCCATACATTTTTTTCGGTTTTCATTTGAACGTCAATATTGTTATGTAATTTGATTCATTGCATTGGATGCTCTTAATTTTGTGTAAAAAAATTTAGCATAATCTTTTGTTTGGAGGAGGATCCTCCTTAAGGCGAAGTAGAAGATGTACCACGTGACATATGAGTGCGAGAGAGATAGCTGAAATTTTCGAACAGAGATTCTTCAGAGATGAATCATATTTAAGGCAAAAGGAAATCATCAAGCTCTGCGTCAGGGAATTCTCCAGAGCCTAGTGCTTCGTTTTTCCTAAAAAAATTGACCATCTATGAGAAAATTGGGTTCGAAAATTAGTGAAGTTATGTTGACCTTCTACATGCCCTTAAGCGTGCAAATTGTTGCCAAAGGTGTCCCGCGTGAGTTCTTATACGTGTATAATGTGTATGAACGAAATAAATGGATGTTTTTAAAATTCTATTGATTGAAAATCATATTATGACATTTGTTTACCAGACAATACCTCAATAGAAACTGTAATAGAAGTAACAACAGTTTTGATTTTGAATAAACGGAATGAAGTTGCCTGCGGTCTCCTCCCCACTCCCAGTTTCCTAACAAAACTAGCGCTCTGTCACGGAACTACCTCAATCCGTCGGTTTTCGTGACCACTCCCCACCCCACAGTTCGGTCTCCTTTAGTATAGTCTCCATGGGCCTATACGACGCCGTTGGTTGTAAATTGTTGACAGAGCTTGCACCCTCTATATGTCCCACACATTCGCACCTCATGCATAGATAGGTCTCATAATCGTATAGAGAGCGGCGCTGAGCTTCCTACGATCCGTCTTTCACGAAATGTTTTATATAAATTTTTAAAAAGCGTGAAATTGTCAACCCAAATGTGATACAAAGGAAAGTTTACAAAAAAAGGGCACTTGCTAAAAGACTGAAGGCCACGGTCTTACATACAGGTCTTGCAACTGAATCAAATATTGGTGGTGGGGGCGGTCGTCTTACTGTCGGCTCGTTAATTTCCTTGACCGCCGCTCGCATCGCTTCAATCTAATCATAGCCGAAACAGCGGAAGACGCATGTGGCAACACAACCTCACTTAATCGGCTACTATAAAGTTTCACATAACCGTCATTAAAAATCGTGATATCGTGCGGATTTGTACATAATAATGACGACTAATTCGTGTGCTGTTTCAACGTGTGATACTGGACGTCAGTTAGTAAAGGAAAAACGTTCGGTGTTTCGGGTTCCGTCGAATATCGAACGTCGTCAAAAATGGATCACTGCAATTCCAGAAATTTATCAGCTCACGCCTTCGCAATTCGTGTGTGAGAAACATTTTCTCCAACGATACATTCTAAGAAAGTGGGTAAAACATGACTTAAACGGTCGAGTTATCGCAGAGGTAAGTTGATTTTATCTTTTTTTATTTATCACTTTATCAAGGCTGAAATGATTTCGTGATTTTATGTACCGTGTTGTTAAGAATGTCATAATGACGTTCAATTCAATTCAAGGTACCTTATTCCCGTCCTCGACTCGATCCAATGGCAGTGCCTTCTGAATTTGAAGATTTAAATCAAGTGAACTCCACTATGGTTGCCGAGTCTTCCATCGAAGAACATGTGAAAACCGAACACTGTTATTTTTCTACAAGCGAGCCTTCAACGATCGAAGTAGAAAATGCACCAAAAGATGCGGCTTTTGTTACTTCGACATTGGAATCGAAGGAGATTCCAATGTATACATCTGCGGTTCATGAAGTATTCAACAATGATTCATCGATGGATTGTTCTTTTACCTCGACGGAGTTATTGAGCATGGATTATTCACCAGACGCTTCCAATGACCGTATTGAGACATCTTCGACACAAGGTACATATATTTTATTCACTAAAGCTCCATATTACTTAGAATGTTAAGTTATTGATGTTTTGATGGTACAAAATTCAACGGCACAAAACTGGAAAGAATGCGTAGACATTGGTCGAATAGCAGAAAAACTTTATTGTCATTTATTGTACCACTTTTTACAAAATCTGATTAAGGAATCAAGGATATTGAAAGAGCATTTAAATTGAGCATTTATTTTGGGGCATATGACAAGTTATTAAAGTGTAGAATAAAGAATATTTTTTTTCTACTTATTTTATCATTATTATTAAATGGCAGACATCATTTTATGGGAAAGTCATTAAAAATAGTCGACGGCACAGAATACTGATGGACAATTTAGTGCACAATATTCTCCCTCAGTCGTGCTATATTTTAACCTGTGAAAAAATCAATTGCATTATCCATCGTATAAGAATTTCATTGACACATTTCATATATATTCACCCTAATAATATTTCAAGAAAATTCCTTGCCGCAATGACAAGAATTTCACATATTTTTTCTCTTCCTATCCTTCATTTGGCTCTATTCTTTTATGATGAACTCTGGGATAAAAATTAAACACGAGATATAATAAATATGTAATATTAAAAATGTAAAAACTTATATTTTGCTCTCTTTGTCGCTCGCTATTTTTTTCTCTTTTTTTTTCTAGATGCATATTTGTGCGGTGACTTTGGAACAACAAATTGGACAATGAATCACTATAAATATTTAATAATTTATTGACTATATGACTATATGATTCTCCAACCATGACATTTCATGAAATCATCAAACAAAAAATGTATAAAATGAACGTGCACCTGCAATAATATAATTGACGTTTTCAATACATCCAAATTCTTTAAAATATTTATATGTATAAAAATTCGATTCAATTGCTCAGATCTTGAAGCCAACGAAATGTTGCCGTCGGAAGCTCCCATCATTGAGTCGAATGAATCGATGCAAGAGCCATGTCGCTTCCACCTTTCAGAAGCTGCCTTTAGCTGTATCTTCGGTTATCTGAACAGTAAAATGAATAAATGTATGAAATATCAATTAAGTTTGAATATTGAGTGCACTGCAATATGTTTTATGAAAATAATTTTAGAACCCTGATGGAAATCCGCTTATTGGAATTCGTCAGATTTTAACAAAAAAATATCAGATTTGATAATATTCCGTCAACTTTCAATGAGAAATAATGTCAGAATATGTCATTTATACGACAGAATCTGTCATATTATTTCGAGATTTGACATTTTCTGTGAGAAGTTCATGATTTCTGACCGGAAATTGGAACATGCTTTACAGAATCTGTCATATTTTATCAGAAAAGTAATGTTATAATTCAGTAATTTCTGCCAGAGTCTTACATAATATGTCATATAATGTCGTAAGAGTTTTCCATTTTACGTGAGATTTTCTTCATTTAATGTCATTTTTTGATGGAATAAAATGGAATTCTTTCTACATTCATGAAATATTATGACCGAATCTGTCGAATTATATCATTCTTTATCATTTTTTGTGAGATTTTCGTCATTAAATGTCATTTTTTTATGGAATATAATGGAATTCTTCAACATTTATAAAATACTATGACCGAATATGTCAAATTATAACATTCTTTCTTATTTTTTGTGAGATTTTCGTCATTAAATGTCATTATTTAATGGAATGAAATGGAATTCTTTAACATTCATGAAATATCATGACCGAATCTGTCAAATTATATCATTCTTTTTTATTTTTTGTCATATAATGACCGAACTTGTTAACTTTTGACATTTTGCATTATAAATATATGATATATTCTGATGAATTTTGACATTTAATTATCGATTCTGATAATAAATTGTCAGAATTCGTCAATATTTGATGGAATTTACATATAATTTTCTAAATTTTAATGGAAATGCTGAAAGAAAGAAATTTGGGACTTTATATTCAATAATACTTTTATTTGGTGACACATATTTGGCAACTGTTGAGATCTTAAAAAATATTCAACATACAGAGACGCACATAAAATACATAGATAAAAATATAATTAGTACGGTTGAATATTGTTTCTGTCAGAATTCACGAAAAATGTAACAACAAATTATGATATAAATTATCGTTATCTTGCATTTTTTGTCATTTTTTTACATGCAACAATATGTCAAAAAATGGAAAACTGATTTATCATTTTTTGTTAAAAGATGACATTTTCCGACACAATGATGACATAAAGTATCAAATTCTGTGATTTAATGACAGCTGAAATCTGTCAGAATTCAACAAAAATGTGACAACAAATTATGATAAAAATTATCGTTTTCTATCATTTTTTGACATTTTCTGTCATTTTTTTCGATGCAACAATATGTCAAAAAATGGAAAACTGATTTATCATTTTTTGTTAAAAGATGACATTTTCTGACAAAAAGATGACAGAAAGTGTCGAATTCTGTGATTTTATGACATTCCGTAAAGTTAACATAATACGTGAGGTTCTGTCCGATTTTCATTGATCATTTCCGACAGAATCTATCAAAATATGTACGATTCCATCAAATTATGTTAGAATCTATTCATTTTCACAGTTTCTGACATTTTTTAACAGATTTCAACATTATTTGTCGAATTCCAATAAGCGAATTTCCATCAGGGAAGGCGTTGAATTTGAAATATTTTCTAGAATTACCATTTATTTCTGGTTGTATAGGCACCACCGAAGGAACAAAGCAATCGATCTCGATACCGAAGCCGTGGACTTGCGGAGAATTGAACGCAGACGGCGGGAGTTTTCTCTTCTCATACGCTGTGAGCAAAGTGGAGAACGGTCATAATCTACTGCTCACGCAACGATTTGTCAAGCTTACGGCCACCAAAGAGCTTTTTTATTATGTGTATGGGCGTATCGTTAATGCACATGGGTGTAATCTTCCCCAAGTCCTAGATGATCTTGGTGCACTACCGCACGCTTTGGAGAGGTTTAAAAATATGAGCCTACGCAATGGTCTTGGTCCCATCAACGATCATCATCTGCCGCCAAATAGTGCTTTTAAAGATGCCGTCGATATGTGGCGAAATAATAACTGCACACTGATCTCAAAATCGAAAAGATGTATTAACTGCATTAAATGTAGAGACGCAACGCTAAAGCGAGACGCAAGATCAAAAACGGAAACGTCGTTGAAGCGTGTTTCTCGTTCTTCCAACCCTATCGATCAAAGGAAATTGATCGCACTACGCAAAAAAATGCCCGTATAAAGCGATTGAACAACAGAAGTCAAAAACGTCTCCGCTTATTACAGAAATGCTTACAAGATAAAGCAAACGAAATAACTTCGATTTGTAGCAAAACATTAGCCGACAGATGTATGAAATTGGAAATCCCAGAGGCTCAACAAACCGCAATTAAAGAAATAATTGCCGCTGCAGGAAAGAAAGACAGCAAGAGTCGGCGGTACGGGGAGCAATGGATCATGCTGTGTCTACTTATGAACATAAAATCGCCGAGTTTCTATGAATTCCTTCGGAAGAATAATATTCTTCCACTTCCTTGTTCTCGGACGATCCGCCATTATTTTTCATTGATTGACATGAAATGCGGCTTCGACAAAAAGTTCGCTACATTGCTCAAAAAACATCTCGCGAAAAAAACGCCTTTGCAGCGACACGGAGTAATTTTGATGGATGAAATTAACTTAAGAAAATCCGTGACCGTGTGTTCAAGAAACTTGACTTACGTTGGGTTGACTGACTTCGGGGACGACGGCCCGCAATCCACTGACATCGAAGATCAAGCAACACACGGGCTCGTCATCATGTTCCAGCCTCTCGCAGATTCTTATACACAGCCAATCGCAGTATTTGCGTCTAAAAATCCTGTCAAGGGTGATGAACTTGCGAAGCTGCTTATAAAAGCTATTGCATATTTGGAAGAAGCCGGAGCGAAAATTCACGGAGTCATCGCTGACGGCGCAGCCACAAACATCAAGATGTGGTCCCTATTAGGTGTTGAGAGCTCGATGGAGGACACGAAAACTAGGTTCACGCACCCTATTCATGAGGACCGGAAAGTCTTCGTCTTTTCTGATATGCCGCACGTTATGAAAAATATTCGGAACAGACTTTACAATAAAAAAAAACTGAGGGTAAGGTTACAAAAAATTGAAATTATATTGAATTGAGGACATTTGATGACTCCACGTTAAAGGATTTCGAAAGGCTCGCCTAAATTATATGATCCTAACTACACGTTTGGGAACCAATACGTCGTCTACAAGTCACACTAATGTCACATATTGCTATAAAGATGGTTATATTTTTGATTTTGTAGATAAATCCGTCGAACGATCACATACGCTGGGACTACATTAGTACTTTATTCAACCTTGATACTCAACATGCTGGCAATGCGAGAGTTTGTCCAAAGTTAACGCAACGGCACATTGTGTTGGACAACACTTTGAAAATGCGCGTTCGACTTGCAACACAAGTACATTTCTTTCACAGTCATTATGTAATTTCGTATAAATTTATTGTCCAATTCGGAAATAATGTTTCTTTCTTGTATTCAACTGTTATAGGTGTTCAGTAATTCGGTTGCACAAGGGCTACGTTTCTACTTTTCTCACAACTCCGAAGGTCCACTCAAAGGATGCGAAGAAGCAATCAAATTCTGCAAACGCATGAACGACATGTTCGATGCGTTAAACCGTAAAACTCCCAACCAAGGACTCACCCCTGGGAATGACGATTTCAAGGTATACATTATATCTTTATTTAATAGATGTCACCGCCATTGGCTAAGTTCGTCTTCATTTCTAATTACCCGCACTTTACTTTCAGATTTTGCAAGATGTCCTCCGTTGGCTGAACGAATGGGAAATGGCTGTACGAAGAGGCGAGATATCTCTTGAAGAGTATTTAACAACCGAAACATCGAGGGGCTTGCGGATGTCTCTCACATCAACGATGGATATGTGCTGCTACCTCGTCGAGAAATTCGATTTCCAATACCTTCTCACAGGAAAAGTTAACTAAGATAACTTGGAGGTAAATTTCTTTTGAAATCACTTTTTTAAGGAATTGCCTGCAATTAATAAACTAACATATCTGCAATATTTGCAGAAATTTTTCGGTACCATTCGCCAAGCCGCTGGTTGCAACGATCACCCGAATGCCCCAACATTCTTACAATTATATAAGCTGTTATGCGTATATAGTATTTTAAAACCTCCAAAGTTTGGAAACTGCATGGTGTCGGAAAAGCATTCGCCTCAGCTTTTAGTATCGTTGCAAGCCCTGAGGGAAGTCTATAGCGAAAAGTCTGAGGCAAAGAGTTTACAGTATCGGCGAGAAATTCAAGCAAAGTTGGACAAAATTTTGGAGCACGACGATTGGGAGGCAGACGACGTGATCGAATATAATCCCGACCATGATTATTCCTTGTCCCCTATTCTCGACTGCATTATTTACTACGTGACAGGTTTTTTATTTTAAGATTTAATCCGTAAAAAGGCTATTAACCCTCTGTAGGTATCTGTAGTATACTAACTTTGCTTCTCGTATCGCTTTGATATGAACCGAAATTGCATGCATTATTTCTACTTGTAGATATTGTTGAACAGCCGTTGGTCTCGTTGGGATGCTACTTTATCTTTTGATGTGCTTTTTTAAACATATTTCTATGAATTCTACAGGTTACCTGTGCAAGCAGGTGTTGCAAATGTACAAGAACTGCATGATATGCCAGAAAGCGATTAGATCTGATTCTTCGACAACGTCTTCAGTGTCGCAATTGGTCGACCTGAAATCGAGAGGGGGATTGATCCATGCTAATTGGCATTTTTTCCATTTAATTTCTCACGTAGAGGCTTGTTTCGCTAAAAATGCGTCACGGGCCGATGTTTTCGACTGTACTCTTGACGAAGTTTTCACCTCATATAAGTTTACATTTCCTTGCTCCTCACACGCCTCGGATATATTATCGTATTCGATTGTTTATTACATTCGACTACGAATTAGACAAAATGCTCACCAAGAAAATTTGAAACTTAGGAAAACATTCGTTGTAAAAAAAAACTGTCCATGTTGACGAATCAATAAAAAGAGTAACCGGTTGGCAATATAACTAAGTATGAATAAATAATAAAAAGAAAAACGTTATTGATCTAAACAGTGTACATTTTGCCTTTCTCTTCCGTTTTCAGCATTGACTATTCGAAAAAAAAAAAAAAAAAAAAAAAACGTCTTAGTTGGACCGTCGAAATGCCATACTTACAGCCTTCAAAAGTGGAATCATCGAAAGAGGTACGTTATAGAAAAATGTCTATAATATTCAGATAACTGACAAAAGTTTACAAATAATTTGAAAATGATACCAAATCACATTAATAATAATTAAATGAGACGATTATGAGAAATAACAAAAGCATTAGCCACTGTGAAATTTTATTTGATAATTGATAAAAATTGTTCACATACTATTTCATTTTCTAGTAAAAAAAATGCATTCACGCCTGCAATTACTTTACAAAAATTAATTGAATATAAATGCTGGAAATAATTCGACTAAACAAAATTGATTCCCCGCTTCTCCCCATACTCGGGAATAAAAAATTGATGGTGTCCGCAAATATATTTTTCAAAAATTAATTAAAATTATGACAATAATTTGATTTATTAATTAATAACATATTTATCCTTAAAAAAATGCATACCCACGATAAAGAAAATAAACTTTTGAACGTGGGTTTTGAGCGTACTACCTTCACCACTCGAATCCAGTGCTGACCAATTCAGCTAAATGTACCTCTTGGCATATAAGGAAAACAAAGAATGATATATACTTATCAGGGCTGCTTGAGTCGATGATGCTTTAGGATCAAGAAAACTGCAGTTCAATTTAAAAAAAAATATTCTTCAACAATATAATCCTATACAGTGCAACATACGTAAAGCGTATATTTATTTTCGCTTTTCAGTATTTTTTTGTTGGAAATGTTCCTACATTTACATGTCTATTTACTTGTCTAGCCGCTATGATAAGTTCGCAGCGCCGCCCTTGTGGCTATAAGCCAAAGCTTATTGCCGACATTAAGCGTACCACCCCCACCACCTTCGTTGCAAGACCTGTATGTAAGACCGTGCTGAAGGCTGTGGCAGCCATGTGTCAAGCCATGGAGCCTAGATACCAGGAGGTTCAGCGAGGCCTTTCAACTCGTCCCCAAAACGAGAACAAGAAATGATGGCGCTGGGGTGCTCCGCAACCTATATGTATATAGATATACGCTAAACATGGGTGTGATCTAAGACAGATCACAGATGATGTACCTAACCCTCATTAGTGTTAAGGGATAACACCACTCTAGGATTTTGGAAAGACGTTTTCTTTCCTAAAAATACTTTGGTGTCATAAAAACAATACGGAATTGGTCCTGTAGCAATTTTTTTTATTTAAAGGTTCAATTATCGCTTTAGCCGCAGCGCCTTGGAGCGTGCGCTGAGTTGCTCGTACAACTTTAAACGCGTTTTTCTCGAAACCACTTTTTTCGATCTCGGAAGACGGATTACTCGACCACCTTTGCATGCATCGATTTCGAGGTTGAAATTTTGACAGCAGCTTCACAATTATATTCTTTATGGGAGTACGTATCCGTTTTTTGATTAAATGTAAATTTCTTTTTATAAACAATTTACTGTTTTTTTTTGGCAAAAAATTGATTTATTTCCTTCAAAGTGCGCTATTTAAAAAAAAATTAAAAGCAAATTTCTAGGTAGTCTCATAGCTAATAATATATAATATCATTTTTTTGGTTTTTGTTTCAGGTCTTATATTTTACGATAAAACCGTTCTCCCGTGAAGCTATATGTAAAAAAAACATGTTTTTCTAGATGGACTATATTGCCGCCATTTTGAGTTTGAGTTTGAGATCTTTTCTCGCTTTTGCGTTTTTTTTCCGAACCGTCATGAGGAAATTATGAATCGGCGGATATTTCGACGTTTGATGTCACGATCGGTCTGTCGTGAGGTTAGAAACTCATCCGATCACTTTCACCTCGTTGACCAATATATTACTATATATGTCAGTCGCGCTGCACCCCAGCGCCATCACTTCGGGACATTTTCGGGGACGCTTTTTTCAGCGCCTTTGCATTGCCGCTGAACCTCCTGGTATCTAGGCTCCATGTGTCAAGCAAAGGCGGCTAAAAGTGATGAGAATAACCATAACCTCAACGATCAGCAACAAAAATTCGCTGTCGAAGGACGTCGGATCGTGGATTTCCAACATCTCGCCGACAGTTTAAATTGCATTCGCTGTAACAAAGGCAAATACATGCATAAATTGAACAAATTAAATTTGTTTGCAGAATAAATTTATTTCACAACCGTCTCAGAATGACTAGAACTCGGGGAAAAAACACGCTTCGAGTTCCCAGACCACGCGCTGATCAGCTTGTTGCAGGGTACACTATTGCTATTCCGTTACAAATGGTTGGGCCCGAGTTCGGTGTGGGGAATCGGCATGATGTGATTAAAAATAAGCTTCAACGCAGAGCACACAACACATCGAAATCAAATTCTTTTATTGTTTGTGCGCATGCGTTAAGTTTGGACTATTATAATTATTTGAGACGTTATCGTCAGGAGAGCTGTTAGTGGCACAATCTGGAACTATTGAAGGCCGGACTTTTTAAGTCGCTGGAACTACGTATTGGCCTATGCTGTGTCCACTCCTTCTCTCTAGTCTCCCTGAACCCGACCATGAAGACTAGAGGTAAAGGAGCCCGCACGTAGTGTTGGAGAAATGGTCTGAAACAGCAATGACGGCACCGACTTACACCACCTACCGCGTGGCGGCGCCTCTACCGCGGCGATACCGGAAACGCCGGGAAACGCGGGGATTCGAAACAGTTTGCCGTACATTAAAAAAAAAAAAATTCATGAGTTATATTGATATGCTTTTGTTCATAGTTATGAAACATCAATATAGCAGTCATTTGTCGACTTGGAGCCGATCGATACTGAAAATATTTTATTTTTATTCGGTGACATGAACGATTAAATAACCATAACGCAACCTAACCCCTAATGCAACTCAACCAAATTCTAATTGCTTATCCGATTTCAAAGAGAAATGTTTTTTCAAGTCACGATAAACAAACAAAACAATATAGAATTTACATTAAATCTCAAACCAACCAACAATCCAAACCGAAACTAAACTTCATCCGGGGGGAACTGCTTAAATATTTAAAATCTACTTATTCTAGTGATGAAAGTGATAGCTCAATGGTTAGCACGCTGGAGTAACGTGCGCCAGAGCCCGGGATCGCACCTTCGTCGGTAAAGTTTTTTTTCACAATAAATATTGCTCATAAACTAAGTGTCGAAATGAAAAAATCAGTTTTATTTTTGCTCCTAAATGTAAGTATTTAAAAAAAAACTGAATGGAAATTATGGACTGCTAATTATAGACGAAAACTCTCGCAGAACAAAAATACTGACGATGAATGATTAATAAACGTTAATTTCGGGACCACCGATATTTTGTTTCTGACACGCCCATCAAATGTTCACAATGCTCGCAAAACAGATACGAAGGTGGCAGAGATGTTGTGGGATTAAAAAATGTGTACATCTTCCCGATTGGATTGTACATTTACGATGGTTGGTTGTATAATTAATCATTTGTAGTGCGTTGATTTGTTTTTCACAAACATGAACACGACTTGTGTTTCATAAAATTATATATTTTTCAAAATATTTCGCGTTGGTGTGAAACAGCCCATACATTGATGTAGCGCAGGACAGGCTGGAGGTTCGCTGGCGGTTCGTTGAACTTTTTATAGCCATTTGACTTTTGCTGGATACAAGAAATTCTCAACCGCGTATATCAACTGCATTTTGATAATCAATTCTTTTTTGTTTTCAATGAATTAATCTACATCTGTGTGCGTACCTGAAGGGTATCAAAATTCAGAAATTAAACATTGCAAAAAGTGTTTCGCCGATTTCGCGAGCGGGGCTCGAACTTCTTGCGATGAGCCTCATTATTCTCGTTCGTGTGGCCTGTTTTTTTCATGCATTAATATTTTTATTCTAGCAGCACGAATAAAATTAATTACACGCTGTGAGATCGCGAACGCTGATTATTGAAGAAAAATATATATCGCAAGGATCGTCAAGGTGAGTTGGAGTCTTCGAATAAATGTGTTTGGCTTAATTGCGGTAAAGCCAGTAACGAACATTCGGTGTTGATCGTTTCTTCATTTTCAATTGATAAAAAAACAAATGTGGCGAGTTACGAAAAAGCCGCGATGTGTCTCTCGAGTGAAGAAGAATACAAGGAAGATCGACCAATATTTGCTTGGTGATAAAAATGGTTTAAAAACTAGACTAACAATAAATATCTACGCAATATTTACTGGCCGATTTAAAAAAAATGTATAATTATCATTTACTTCAAGGATACATTTTTTTCTCAAATAAATAGTTTCCAAAGTGCCACAATGCTTATCTTGAAAATTGATTAGTTTAAACTACCGCTGAATGGAACTCGAGTTCATAATTTGTACATCTGTCTCTCGTGTACACACGAGACGTATCGGGGATGGTCAGCCGCTCCGAAGTACGCATAAGCTACGCCCACTCAACATTAATTCATCAAACATTCAATATCTCGGCTGTGTAGCATTCGAGCATAGTTTAGTTCTCTTTAGTTTAGTAGCATAGTTTATTCGAGACGGTGGTTCGATATTGAGCCTCGAGCGCTCTCAATTTCTCTGGACTCTGAATGGGATCCATGGCATCTTTCTTGACCGCAGTACTTGGGGTTTCTGTCGCGATACCTGTTTCAACAGAAAAAATATTAGTTTTTCATGCCTCTTGTTGGCGAGAGCCTGATTGTACAATTTGGTGTCCCTCACCTATCGTATAATGGTTGTTACACTGGACATTAATATTATTCCGACTCCTTCTCGCCTGATGTATGTCCTTGAGACCTTGCTGTTTGAAGTCCTGAAAGTGTGACTTGACCAAAATGGTTGGACGTCGGCTTCCGGATATTGAAGCTTGACACTGTTAATACCTGCGAATAACACGAGAAATAAATATTAAATGAGATCTGATACTCCAGACTATGCGCGTGTACAATTTTGCCGAACTTATCTCTTGGACCTGATGCTTAGAACTGTTTTTTTAAAAATAATTCTGACCACTGTTTATGAATAAGTGTGGTCAAACGTTTGGGTGTTCTTCGCAAGCTCGAGGATCTCGTTATCGTTCTCCCGTGCCCGAGGTTAACGAGTTCAACTCCCCGCGAGCAAACGATCCGGGTACGAATGGAGCTCGAACTCGTTTGCATTAATTATTTGTTTTTGGTTATACCGTGGAGCAAAATGTTTATTGTACGAAGCGGCGTATCAGAATTTCATTTCGTCCACCAAGATGTCGGACAATCTTGAAGAAGAGTTCAAGTAAAATAAATAGCACATACCCAAATCGACTCGAGGGCTATTTCTCTATCCCTTTAATCGTTGTCACTTTGAAGAAATGGTGAACCTTGTAGAGGATTGCATCTTAATCGAGAACGCAAGCCCAGCCAGCAATAGTATTGACAATTTCCCAGACATTTCATAACCAGCTCCTCGTGTTTTGAAGTTCCATTCCACTTAGTACAGCCGTGCATTAATTTGATCAGTGCGCTTGAAGGAGAAAATTAATAGTAGGAAATATTAGAATATATTGAATCTATAAGCACGGAGCAAAAGCGTAATTTTGTCTCCATTTACCATATTATAGTTGCGTGATTCGAGAGATTGATTATTTTTATAAAAACGTTTTTTATAATTTGCGTATAGGCATTGCGGTGGACCAGGGGTTTCAATTTGTTCTCAGGAAGGAGCGTTATCATCTGGTGTACGAGTTCTTGGAGTCGCACCGCAAGCACCTTTTCCTCAAGAACCCCAGTGTCAAAAACTACGAGTACAATTGAACGAGAAATTAAAAAATTAACATTTTTTCTTTTTATTTATATTATTTTTGTAGTAGAATATCGATTTCCGGAAGCATTAGATTAAATGTAAAAAAATCAACATTTACAAACCTTCCCTGTACAGTTGTTGCACGAAACTTTCTATTCTCCTCTGTTCATCGGCATCACACGTTGGTTGAGTCCAGGAAACCGGGTAGACAAGCTCAGGCGTATTAAGGGACAACACCACTGTGAGGGCTTCAAAAAATCGATTTTTTGAAAACCATCTAGAAAAATCTAAAATACATTTAAGATTAAGATGCCGTTGGACCCAGGTCGAAAAAAATAATTATTTTCGGAGATATTGAATATTTTGTGGAGCGGTGCAGCGCTCCGTGACGCTCGGGGTCCCGCGCAGCTGCGCGCCTCAGGGTCGGCAGGTATACCGGGCCTTTCCCAGGTCCTGCGGGTCTTTCCCAGGTATTCTTTTGTCTCCCTTCACAAAAACCGGCTATTGTTATAAATATAGTTTCGAAAAAAAGCCATAGGTGGCGATAATTGAAAAATGTTCGAGTCGTCAATCGTCAATCGTCGATATTGCAGCTGATATCGCGGTATTATTATTCAATGATGGCCTGCGAAGCCTCATGAAAGTTTTGGAGACGTTGGAGATAACTATCGGCCCAAATTGTTTCAATTTTTGCGTTGAAACCGAGCGCTCGCTCACAGACACTGCAAAAGAGGCAAGACGAGCCTCTACAAGTTCGAGAAAAGATGCTAGGGACAATGATTTGCTTCTTGAAGGCCAGCTATATGGTGCCGGCATCGCTGATTAAAGGTAACAAATTTTTTTTCCAATTTATCGCATAAATTAACAAATCTAAAACTTTGAACGCGTTTTTCTCAAAACCACTTTCTTGAGTGCGGCACGCAGCAGAACTCGAGCAATTTTTATCCGATCGACTTCAGATTTGGACTGCATCAATAAAACTAGATTATCTAACATAGGTAGTAAGTACATAGGATTTTTTCGATATCTCAATAATAAGAAAAGTTATAGCCTATTTCCGACGAGAACTTTTGCTCGAAAATCGTCCTTTAATTTCAAAAGCGTGCCTATTTTTTAAAAATCAATATTTTTTCAAATTCCTATGTACTTCTCTTCAAAATATCATATTATTAACGAAAACACTCGGTATTTTTTTTAGATCGACTTTGAAGAGAATTCTGCTGCGTGCCGCGAACCTCTGCAGAGGCAACAGTACCTGACGCGGGAGCTTCCCCAGCGTCACCATGGGGCGTGAAAAATTTGAAATTTTTTTTTTATGTATCTTCAATAAACAACGAACAAAACAAAAAAAAATTTTTGAATATCTCTTTTTGTTCCCACAAAAAAAAATTCTTGAAAAATGGCAAAAAAACAAGGGGTCACAGTGGTGTTGTCCCTTAAAAGATTACGACAGTCAGCCTCCGAGATGAAACATTTTCGTACGTGGAAATCTGAAGACAGAAAAGCTGAAATATTCTATTCATTCTCTGTTTAATTTGTTTGTAATTGTGACATTAGTAAAAAATAAAAATGAAAAATTCATAATGAAATTTCAAAAAAAAAATGATCTGCTGCTCCTCAGCCTATGAATCCGTTAAATGCAATTCAATATAGTAGAATAATTTGTAATGAACAAGCTCAACTGTAGGACCTGTTCGTGCAAAAGTTACCTTGACAAAAAACTCACGGTCAATCAGATATCAGCTCCTTAATGCGTGGAATGTACGGAATAGTTTCCGGAATTATTAGTGTCACGAATTACCTGTTGTCGCGCAAGTGTTTATGACGTTGAGGCAGCGATTGGCGATGAACGCGACGTTGACGACGAGTCTAACGTAGTTCGAAACGTTCAGCGCGTCTATTCTCGGATCGTTGCTCTCGCAGAGCTGTTGCGACCGGAAATCGTCGATGCTGCTCCAACAGCAATCCAGGTTTCATCGAGTGCTGCTGCATCATCAATTGCAATTGATGCGAGTCGTGACTCGAGTGAGATAATTGCTGAGTACTGAGATGAGCCAGCGGCAGTGGACTGTGGCTCATTTTATTGTCCTGCTCGTGCAGATGCTGTTACAGCAGTCGTTACTCGATCTGCAAAGGCGTACGATAGTGGCTGTCGTTGCAGATAATTCGTCACTGCCAAATGCTGGAACAGAGGCTGTACAATAATCAATCATAAACAATAATGACCATATTACAATTTTTCTGCATGTCTTGTAATTTTTATTCACTACAATTGATTTAAAGTTTCTTCTAATTCAATGTTTGAATTTATTTTTTTCCGTTAGCTTAATAAAAATACGCTTCAATCAGTAGAATTTCGACTAATTGCAGAATCGACGAAAAGAAACTCGATCGATGGACTTTGCGATTGGACAATTCACTTCAAAGTATCTGATTATGACTTCTGCCCTCGGGTACGGGGACATCCTCCTTGGATGCCGCATCTTGTTTTCCTGCAGCTGGGCTTGTCCCCAAAATTGTGGCAATGCGCGAGTCATGTATTCGACATTCTGATAAGTGAATACGAGATACTCCAAAGCACCTTGTGCGCCGTCCGTTAGATTCTTATTGCCGTCATCCATGCCAGAATATTCTCGCTTCATGTGTAGCGGACGGCACATCTTAAAACATTTTCTGGAAGCTTCAAAACATAAGAAAATTCTAGAAATACGAAACGCTGAGCTCTTCTCAATACGCACACAGTGGAAGGGCTTGGCCGGCCCTTGGGTAACCATCAAACGTTGAGGTCGTCGAAGCGTGCTTAGCTGGAAAGAAAATAACAAAATTCACAATTGCATCAAGAGCAAAATCAGATGCATTACATTTTTATGTAATTAAATTTAAAAAAATTGTGCTGCTTGTGAGCCTAAAAATTCGTCAAATCTAATTCAATATGGTTCAACAATGTTTAATTTACAACAAGGTTTATTGCAGGATCTGTGTGTAAGAAAATTGCATTGACAAAATACTCACAAACAACCAGGGGTCGGCTCCTTGATGCGTGCAATGTACGGAATTGTTTCCGTGACCGTTAGTACCATGAATTGACTGTTTGGTGCACATGTACAAGGTCAGATCATTGATTGAACGGAGAGGCAAACTGACGACGATTAGACTCGTGCGATTGTGTACCGATTGTACCCATCGTTAGTTATTGAAAACACCAACAATAAGTTTATTTAGTTTTGTCACCTTTCTCAAAGCGAAAAAATCAGTTTACGCAAATTACCATCAATAAGCAGGCATTTTAACTCACGCGAAATTCTCCTGATGTAATTTTTCAGCATACAGTGGCTCTCTCCATTTGTACATGCGAAACCGAAATCGCAGTACCTATTATGATGCCCGAACCGAAATGGGGGCAATGTCGCTATCTCCTTGGCAAAAATTTGTGGTAATTCATCCTCGGAATGAAAGTCGATGTCATTTTCTCTGGGCCGTATACGCACGCTCTGTAATGCCTTTTGTTAATCCAAGCTGGATCCGTCGACGCGCTCACGACGTATGCTTCTTCGGAACCTCTCTCACCAACGTAATAGAGCGTGCATCAGGATGACCGAGCGAATACTTCGAGTACTTGAGGAGCTGTTGGAGTCAAAAAGAGGAAACAAACATGATAATTGGTGTTTGAACGGATGCCGACAGAAAACGATGATGCCCACAATGATAACAATCATAAATAAAATCAATTGGTGACTTATCTTGCTGCAGTGATGAAGGAGGTTGCATGTCGTGGTAAGTCAAGGGTTTCCAGTCTGTGATCTGGTGAGCGAACGTAAGTATTGAAATGCCGGCACACAGTGAAATCCTGTAAGGTAAAATACATTCCATAAGCGGTTGTTTAGTACAGTAAGCAATGTTTTGAACCGATTTGTTCTTTCACACACCGAATTATTGGCATTTGAAAATTAAAATGAATGAAGCTTTACCTTCACCGAAGGGATCACATTTTGGACCTCTTCCTCAAATTCTTCGTTTGAATTTTCTTCTCCTCGCAATTGCGGTTCAACGACGTCGCCAGAAAATTCGCCCTCATGAGCAGATATAGGTTTACGACACGTTTGGTCATTTCCCTCTCGTGCCCCAAGCATCCAATCAATTTCAAGTTGCGCATTTCGTAGACCTTTTCGACGATTTGACAAAGAGTATTCTCTTTAATGGCCAATGTGCCAACGACATTGAGAATCGCTTCTTCCAAAGATTGTGTAAGTTTAAAAAGCTCTTCGCTTGGGCACACATGCCCACCGAATTTGCGGATTCCATTCGCAAAAAAGGAAAAATTAGCAGATCTTAATAAACGAGCTCGCATTCTAAATAGTAATTGAATACAAAAAAAATGAGCACAGGTTGAAATACCTATCCCTTCGGAAAAAATAGTTACAATTTTTGAACTGAAACCTAATCTAAACGCAAATAAAAAATCCTTTTTACGTTTTTCCACACCCAATTTTTGAGATTTCGATGGAAACTGAAAGTGATTAGCGTTCAGCAAACAACTTGCTATATTGAATGGCTCATAAAAGAACCGGAACACAGAAAAAACGCATTTTTCTGTTCTTTGGGCCCATGCATATGCCTTGGAAAAGAAATGGAAAGCCAAGGGCTGACTTTGAGAATTCGTCAAAAATCACAATATCATCCGATCCTCATTTCCTAAGTCGCATTTTCAATGGTCGTTACATACGAGAAGAATAAGCGCAAGCGGGAGTCGCTATCTCTGCAGGAAAAAAATGTACACTTATTTGGATAGAAGTGTTGTATTAAGAAAAATTGGAAATCGATTTTTCCTCGTTTTGAAATTAAATTTGAGTTTTCGATAAAAACTCTACGTGATTCGTGTTTAGCAGACAATTTGACATTTGATTGTCATGGTAATTATTACTTCTAATTTAAATGAAATTGAATGGGATTTGTAAGATAATTTCAATATTAAATTTAATTTAATTGGGTAAATAGAATATAAATGATATTTATGAATTCAAATTTAATTAAATATAATATGAAAGCTAATTCAAATATTTGGTTGAATGTGATTATAATATTATTAATCATTTGTGTTCGATTCAATTGTAATTGCATCGTTGTAATTATAAAAGTTGAATTAAATTTATGCAAACTCAATGTGATTTGTATTCAGTAGAAAATTTGCCACGAGGATAGTCAATCTGTTTCAAATAAATGTTTCGAATTTTTTTCGGCCAATGCGGCCGTGCAAAACTGGTGAAAATCGACGACTGACTTTCAAAATTTACCACAAATCGAAAAATAATCCCATATCCATGACCCAAGTTACATAAGAAAGGACAACTGAATACAAGAGAATGATCATAGGCAGAAGTCGCTATCTCTTCAGAAAAAAATGCAGTTATTTCAATAGAATATATTGATTATCATATTACGAAAATTCGAGAATTCATCATAAGAACCCATTTCGCCTCCAAGACATTTCTGTTTGATTCACGAAGAACTGCAAGCTACCCCTCGGACTCACCTCTTTGGCAGTCACGTTATCTCCGGAGGTTCCTTGTTGTACAACTGGAGAGCTACTCGTGCAACTCGTCGCTACTCGAGCACGTTCACCAGACGGTCCTGGTAACGGATTGAACGGCACGTTCTCCTCCGATTGGCCAACGTTCTCCCGTCGCAGAAAAAATGATTGATTATTGCATTGAAGAAGGAGAGAAAGGTGTTGCAAAAAAATTGAACGAGAAAAGAGGAGGCAATAAAGAGAAGAGAAACGAAAACAATGTAAAATGAAAGCAGAATTGCAAGGCAAATAAAAAGGCGACAAAAAAATAACCCGCAAAGGATGCAATACAGATTATACAGGGTGTCCCACGAAAGAATATCATCCGTGAAATGCGGAGTTGGGGGTGAAATTCCGAGACGATTGATATAAGTATGTATGGGTCCCAGATCAACCCCTGAATTGTTATTAATTTTTCAAGGCAGCCAATCAGGCGCGCCCGTTGAGCGGGTCTATGTCGGTGAACCAATCCGCCGGGCACTACTACATGTGCGTGTCGCTCACCGACGTAAGCCCGTTCAACGGGCGCGCCTGATTGACTGCCTTGAAAAATTGATAACAATTTAGGGGTTGATCTGGGACCCATACATGCTTATATCAATCGTCTCGAAAATTCACCCCCAACCCCGCATTTCACAGATGACATTTTATCGTGGGACAACCGTATAACATAAAATATTACTATTCTTACCCCGTTATTTACTGCGATGGGCAATGCATCTCCAACCAACGAATAGTTCCTGCGGGGAATAATAACTATTTCTCCATCAGGCATTTGTGTACAATATTCTTTGACTACATCGGAGTCAGAGAAGTGAAGCTCGCACACAAAATCACTCCGAGCAAGCTGGTGTTGGATGGCCTCGCTCCATCGCTGCAGCATATTCTGTAACTTAATATAATATTTAATTTCAAACCACAAAAAAATGTCAGTGACATGCACTGATATTATAAGTACAGTGATCTTCCGCTAACTCTCGCACTGTCAGGATCCTGATCTGCACGGTGCGACAGTAACCGAAGGACCCTTCTCCGCCACTAAAGAGCAAAAGCATGAGCAAGACTTTCCCCTCAAGCAGGAGGGTCAGCGACAGTTATTTGTTAAATAGTTAGCGGGAGTTTGCTGTATTGATCGCATAATCGACAACAAAGCACTTGGCGGCACTGCTATGCGATTTTTAGCTCGACAGGAAAACCGCGTTGACTGGATACTGAGCAGCGCTGCTAAGTGCTTTACTGTCGAAAATAAGAAAAAAATGTAGAGCAAAAGACTTACTCCGGGTACTTGAAAAACTGATAGCTGCCGTAATCCAGCACGCGTCTGTTCCGCCCTGACGGCACGTCGCCCAGTTCAGCATCCCGGATACACGAGATGGCTTACCCATCTCGACCTCGATGAAGCAATCTGCAAAAATAAAGGAATTCATTATTGTAACTATTAGATGTCTTGCGGGGTAATATTTTGTTATTGTAATATGCAGGTTGAATAAATTGAACTGGCGTCTAATTTCCACGCTGCAAGCTAGTATAATGGTTGAAATTGAAAATATGTATTGTTTACTAGTTTTGTTCATATTTCAACTCGAAATATGCACATTAATCCCTCACTGCAATATAAATTACGCCGGCTTCGAGCGTGGAAAAAAACGTCACATATGGCACCATAACCTTAATTTATTTAACCGGCAAATTATAATAACAAAATATTACCCCAAATGTCAGTAAATATGTACAAAAATGCCTTGTCCTTACCAGTACGTTATCTTTTATGAGGTAACGAGTCACAATATTTTGCAGGAGCACTTTTTTCACTTTATACACACTTTATATACACGCGAAAGAAATACACCGCGAATAAAAACGTATAAAACGGAAATAAAACTCAGAGCTCGCTTCGTTGTTGACCAACACGAAACTTCACAGCGGTATCTTCGGAACAAGAGCGCCACCGTGGCTGAATTTCAAACTAGGAAATATCGTCGCTTTTACCATGAAGAATAGAGGTAAGGAGCCCGAACGCGTATGCTAAAAGCACCCCAAACGTGGACCCTGAAACTGACGAAAAGTTGTGGTTCGAAATTCAGCCACATCAAGCGCTAGTGCCGAGAGGGAAGGATGTGAAGTATGGCATCAATAACGCTATGAAGTGAGCGTATATATAAACTGGAGAATTCTTGGTTATAATATTTATATATCATTCTTGGCTGTTCGTCTGTGAATGCGAAATTGTAATAAGGATTTTTTAATTGCAGTAAAAATCAGTGTTGTGGAGTGCAGTGAGTGATTGCCCCGCATTATATAAAAGCAGGTAAGAAAACGGTATTTTGAAACCATTTTCTATATTATATTATAATTGTAATTCATCGGTTGATTAAATACATTTCTCGAGCATGAAAGTGAGGTTAGAATTCGTATTATTGTCATAATATGTAATTACAAATTTTATTTTGGGTTCTTTTCTTGTTGCAGTGCACAATGGCGAAATACTGTTCGTACCCAGGGTGTCAAACTGGGCGAGACGCCAGCAGAGCAAAGTGCAAGCGCTTAGGAGTACGACAGTTGTCCGTCTTCAAGGTTCCAAAGGTAAATCGCCTGTTAAAATGTTTTCTTTTTGTTAAATGACGCATAGAGCGCGTAATTTGTTGATGAAATATGAAGTAATTGCATGCCACTTATTGCCTATAGGAAAAAAAATTTGCTCAATGATTTAGCGTGTATATGAAATTTCAACCCGCTTTGTTTTTTTTCCTGTATCTTGTAGAATATGGTACAACGATGGAGCAGAGCCATCGGGGAGTGTCTCTCCCACACTGATTTCGTGTGCGAGCTTCACTTTTTCGATGACTCGATAATAAAAGAAGACCGCATCAAAATGCCTGATGGTACGATCGAGGTAATTCCTCATCTTCGTCATACCCTCATCGCTGATGCTATGCCCATCGCAGTCCATAACAAGGTAAGGATTGTAATAATTATAGTAATTTTTTGTGTGAAATGCATAAAAACATTCAGCGCTACAGGGGCATGACTTTCCGAATGAGTTTCTCCGCCACTTCTCAACTTTTTTTTCTTTTTTCTCTATTCTTTTCCTGCCCCGCTTGACTTTTCTATAATACCCTCTTTTCTTCGAATGAACTCAGCTAACCTGCAGCTGTGTTTGCTAATTGTTTGTAGCTCGGTTCAGCAGTATAATTTATCAAAAGTTCATCTTTTTCTTGCGGTCTTCAATTTTTATATGCGCAATATTCTTATCTGCTACCCCTCTTCAATTTCCTCTGTTGTCTTTACTCTTTGTTACTTGAGTCAATTCGTTGATATCGTACTTTGCTATCCCCTCGAACAATTGGACATAGATTGTCCATTATTACATTGAGATAAATATAATAATCAATTATTTTTTATTTCGACAGGAAAACGGTGGTCAACCGGAACAGAATGTTCCCTGCGACCAGTTAGCCGGACCTTCTCATGGATCCGTAGCTATTTGCAACGACGCTGTCGTACATCAAGTGCCTACGACCTGTCACGATTTTCTTACTCCGACGAAGGTAAGTGTTGTATTTATTGAAAATGAAGGGAAAATGTCTTTCAATTTTTTCATTAATTTAATTCTTCATTTTTCATTGATAATACTTTATCTCTCAATATAAAAATTCTTTCAATTTATAAATTCGGACATTTTTCTCGATTTCCTTGGGTTTCGTTTGAAAAAAAAGCAGAATTGTTCTATGAGCTACTTTAGGCTCCGACGTGATTTACGCTGGCACAATTTTCGGCCGCACGACTGGACCGCGAATTTTTCATTTCCGGGCATGCAAAGAGATCGCGAAAGAGGCTGAGGGGTATATAATAATTGCCTATGTATATAATTTAATTAACAAATGCACGATGACAGAATTAATCGACGAACGAATAAATTTATTATTTTTTCCATCTGTCTTGCGTGCATAACTGCTCTTCTATCGCTCTCTCTTTTCTTATTCCATCTCTGTCGTATCCTATCTCGAGTACAGCAGCGCCAGCGGATATTTCCGTAACAATTTTCGCTGATTCCATAGCCCGCGTCCACAGTACAGCGTTCGGGCTCCTTACCTCTATTCTTCATGGCTTTTACATGTCACTTTTTCACCCATTTCGCCATATGCGTTTGGACTCCTTTACTCTAGTTTCCATGAACGCGACGCTGAGCGACACGTTTTACGAGTTCTTTTCAATCAATCCTGTGGTTCCAGAATCAACGATTCAAACTCGTAGTTAAACGGACGTTGGGACGCGAGGGCTATCGGGTTGTGAGCGACAGAGAGATACAGGGTCTATACGGTAAATGATTTCAAATAATAAACAATTCGAGCGTAGCAGGTTATATTTCTAAATGGGCTACCATTTACCTTGTTACAAAAAAAAAATAACAATGCCGTGTTTATGTTACAGTTGCATGCCGGAATCTCCAACATTGCCATCGTCTAATCAACAGGAGAGGCTAACGGCAGTCATAGTACGCGAGTGGTTATCCATCAAATTAAAGAGCGAAAGATTCCGAGCGAATGTTCTAAGAACAAAGGACAGAGGCCAAAAAGAGACAAGAAGAAGAAAGAAGTTCCGAGATGGAAACCGACTCCGACAAAGAGGAGGAGGAGGAAGAGGATGAGTATTGAATGGAAACAAAAATGTTATTGTTGTTTGGTTTATTTCAAGATATTAAAAAAACGTTCATATTCACTGATGTTTTTGTGTACGAGTTTCTATTATTATATTTCCAATAGCGTTCCAGAAGGACCCTCTCTCTGCCCCATGCACTTCGGTTCGCCTTCGGTCACTACTAGGGTCAGTGACTGAAACGTCCCAGTGATCGAAAACCGGTCAAGTGACTAACCTTACTTTTATTATAGTGACCGAAAACCGAAAAAAATCGGTCAAGTGACTAACCTCAAATAAACGTTGTTCGGTCACTGCTCGGTCACCTTTTCTGGTTCAAAAAGGGCAGAAAATGACCGTGACCGATTATCGAGGTTTTTTTCTGTCTCCCAATCCGCTAGGGTAGTAGCGATTTCAAGAACTAAAAAGCCGGGGAGAAATGCGTTTCCATTTATCGTATAGGAATAGTAGGCCAGTGTCAGGGGGCTGCAGCAACCTTAGGAAATTTGTCACCGAGGAGTTTCTCCCTGTAGGCCTATTCTGTAACTCGGTAACGACAGTTTTCGCTATCATTAGGTAGTGACAGCCAATCGCATGCATGATTACAGAAGAAAAGGAGCCTCTTATTGGTGGTCGCAAGCTAACGATAGTGAAAACTGTCGCTATCATTAGCTAGTGACAGCCAATCGCATGCATGATTACAGAAGAAAAGGAGCCTCTTATTGGCTGTCGCAAGCTAACGAAAGTGAAAACTGTCGCTATCGAGTTACAGAATATGCCTACTGTAGGCATATTCTGTAACTCGTTATAACTCGGTAACGACAGCTTTCGTTATCGTTAGCTAGCGACAGCCAATAAGAGGCCCCCTTTCTTCTTTGATCGTGCATGCGATTGGTTGTCGCTAGCTAACGATAACGAAAACTGTCGCTACTGAGTTATAACGAGTTACAGAATCGCGCTACTGCGGCAGTCGAGGGCGTCTGGCACAGAGAAAAGCGACATAACCTCAGTTTTTTCATTGTTTCAACTTTGCTGTAGCTTTTCGGTGGATGTTTTTTTCCCTGGCATCTGTTGAACACGTGTGAGGGAAGGAGCAACATAACCTCACTTTTTCTGTTTTCTCGCTTTTGGCGTACATTTTTGGTCGATTTTCTCTTTTGGACGGGCGATGTTTTAGCACGAGTAAGAGGAGAAAAGACATAACCTCAGTTATCTATTTTTTTTGGCTTCGGCGTACATTTTCGTTCCATTTTTAGGCCCGCCTGAAGGGAGAAGCAACATAGCCACTTTTTCTGTTTTTGTTTTCGCATTATTCGATCGGTTTTTTCCTTTCAACGGGTGATTTTCGAGCACGAGCGAAGGGTGAAACATCATAACCTGACTTGTTTCGGTTTTTCGCCTTCGCCGTACTTGTTCGTTGAATTTGCTTTCCGGATTTGAGGTTATGACAGGGCACGCGAAACGAGCAACAAAAGTCACGATACCTTGGTGCTCAGCACGCTCTTGCATACAGGTCTGGAAAATCCGGCGTTTTTGCATGGTGGAAAGTGACCTCTTCGAATTGGCCCGCCGAAATCAACATCCAAGATTTTTATTATGACAAATTGTTTGTTAGTCATTGCAATCTTTGTTGCAATTGATCCTTTCATTATTGTAACGGATCCAGTATTACCGGCAAACGACCATCACCGATTCATCATAATGAAAATCAGGGGAATGCGGATCCCTTGTGGCATGTTTTCTCAACTGCTGGAGCTGCTCGCTGATTGGTTAATTCCCGAACGCTTATCCTATTGGTTAGACATTCTGTCGACGCAGACAGTACGAACGCGGCCCTATGATTTTATGACGTCATGTAACACGGGGATGTACATTTCATCTATTGATTTAAATAATACGGAGAACCAACAAAGCTTCTAATTATGATATTCATAACCGACAAACGATTGCGCTTCTATTGCACCTCAAAACAGTTAATGTTAAGAAATCGGTCAATTTCAGGTTAGATTTTATTTTTCACCCTGTGCTTTAAAAAAGGTCCAACAAAGATTACAATTGATCCAACAATGACCAACCAACGATTTGTCATAATAAAAATCTTGGCTGTTGATTTCGGTGGGCCATTTTTACAGAGGTGACCTCTGTGAAAGTGGCCTAGGTAAAGCGCCTGTTACACGGTTGACAACCGATGCCCGACAGAGGTGACCATGGTCGGCCGACGGTCGAGTCTGTTTGAACTACATGGTCGACCGACGGTCGAGTCCGTTTTACAACATGAACGCCAACACAAGGCATTCCGCCGCGATATTGGAGCAGTAAAGACGTGAGATGGCGCCGCATTTTTCTAAATTTCAAAGTGTTGGTGTGGCTGTGGCATTGTTGTGCGCGAGCGAGGAAAAAAAAATAAAAAAGAAGAATATGGATGAAGCGATGGCTGAAAGAAAGAAAAACATTGAGTCATGTGAACATAATGAATTTACTTGAATCTGACGATTTAGATAACTTTCTCAGAATGGATTCAGAAACATTTCACGAGTTGTTGGAAATGGTGCGACCTTTAATAAGTAAACAAGACACTAACATGAGACAGGCTGTCACTGCAGAAGAACGCCTCATAGCCACCATAAGATTTTTAGCTACTGGTAGAGAGTACAAGGATCTCAGATATAGTACCATAATATCACATCAATTACTGGCCAAAATAATTCCAGAAGCTTGTTGGGCAATATATAAGGTTCTAAAGAAAACAATAAAGGTGAGTTTTATTTTTTATATTTTCGTAATTACATTTTGTTATTAATTTTAATAAGCAAGTTTTTAAAGTTAGCTTTGCTGTCTCTTGAAAATTAATAGCTCCTTCAGCAGCGGACCAGCAGGACTTTCTATAATATTCTCAGAAATTTCTTCAGCTTGCTGAACGGTCCCAGATGAGGGAGGCGACGGCATGGCGATTGGAATTATTGTAGGTTGTGTTTGGTGCTGCGATGGGAAAGGATGTGATTGTATCTGAGGTGATTCTATGGGTTGTGGTTGTGTTTTGTGCTGCGATAGGGAACCGTACTGTATCGACTGAACTGTAGGTTGCGTTTGAATGTGCGAAGAGGAAGGAGGTAAATACTTCGTCATTTGATATTGAGGCAAGGAAAAAGATTGTATACGAATGGCTTGTGGAGATTGGCACGTATACGAATTGATATTCTGAGATGTAGAGGCTACTTGAGTTGGAAGGGAGGAAGATGACGAATGTCCTGAGTCATCCTGAGGAGGCGGTTGAGTTTGAATTTGTGGAGAGTACCTAGATAGTGAAACATATTTAGGTGAGGGAGTACTACATTGAGGAGAGGAAGTATTACATTGAGGAGAGGGAGTTCTATATTGCGGTGATGGAAGCCGTGGTGAGCAATGACTGAGAAAAGGAGAGCGTTCTCTAGTATGAGTTTCTACCCTCGAATAAAAAGTGAGGTTCGCCGTTTTGCCCATGAAAATTACTTCGGAAATTAGTTTTTTAGCTATCTGCCGTTGGTGTGTGGATAAACTGTCCAATTGTTCTCCCACATACACTCCAAACGAGTTCGTTTTATTTTTACTTTGTTGAAGCAGCTCTTGTGCTGTTTCTAGAAGTTTATGTTTATGTGTTTCCAACGAACTTCGTCCTCTTTTTTTCCCAATCTGGTAACCTTGCAGTGATTCCTGAAACAATTTCAATTTTTGTAATATGTTACAGATGCCTTCAACGGAAGATGAATGGAGAACAACAGCGACGCTATTTGAAGAACAATGGCATTTTAATAACTGTGTAGGATATATGGACGGCAAGCACATTCGAATAGAAAAACCACCTGAAACTGAATCATTATTTTTTAACTACAAGGGAACATTCAGTGTCGTCTTATTTGCGGTTGTTAATGCAAATTATGAGTTTATGTATGTTCATACTGGCTCTAATGGAAGCATGTCTGATGGTGGCATACTGAAAAATACGAGATTTTATGAAAAATTAGGGAATGGAGAGTTGGGACTGCCTGAATCCTATTTGCTACCAGGCACAGATGGATCAGTACCATTCGTATTTTTGGGCGATAGTGCTTTTGCACTTGATAAAAATGTCATGAAACCTTTTCCTGAAAGAGGCGTTTCAAAAGAAGAAAGGATTTTCAACTACAGGCTGAGTCGAGCTAGAAGAATTGTTGAAAACACTTTTGGCATTCTTGCATCACGATTTAGAGTATTCAAGGGATCTATAAATCTTAAACTTGAAACATCGACGCAATTGTTTTAGCTAGTTGTGCATTGCACAATTTCTTAATAAAAAAGTCTGAAACCTATTTAACCCCAAAAAGCGTTGACAGTGAAGACATCACAAATGTCACAGTTACACCAGGTGAATAGCGTGAGAATACTGAACCTCTAACGCCTCTCGAAAGATCTATTCAGAGGCCTTCCAACGAAGGGAGACGTGTAAGGAATATTTTAACTGAATATTTCAATAATGCGGGAAGGGTATCTTTTCAAGATAGGATGGTACATGGTGCCTCCAATAGTGAGTGAGTCAGTCAATAAAACGTCTTGCGCGTTTCGACTTTTACACATACAAATGTTTGAAATAAAAGTAATTTAATATGTTTGATCATTAAAAACACTTCTTTCATTTATATACCTACCCAAAATATAATAGTAGTAATTGCTATACAAATGGTTCTTTGTTAGTACACCTTTTTTTATGATACACTAATTGATGTTACCCAGACCATAAATCTAACAATAAACCCTCTGATCTGCAGATATAATATAGCTGTCGCACCCGAATTGTATAATCCGCCGTGTACACTACGACTAGCCGGATTGAAGTCTATGAAAACCAAATTGTTATTTTACAAATTAGCTAAGCTTCGGTGGGTTACGCGCAAAATATTGTTTACAGGAACCTAACCTAATTTTACTGTAACCAGTTTTATTGGCATTGCCGGAATCTTGAATAACAAGGGTGTTTTTTCCCCATAGACTTCAATCCGGCTAGGCGTAATGTAATACAGTAGATTATACAATTCGGCTGCGACATAGCCACGTGGTTAACATTCATCAATAACTTATCAGTAAGACACTAATAGGTATATAAATTAGACATACATTGTCACTCGAAAGTGTATCAACTCCGGTTCGTAGCTGCTCACCTTTTTTGTCTAAAAATGTATGAGATCAAAGTACCAAAGATTTGGTTTGTGCACCTCGTTTGCAGCAGATCCAGTACGTTTTTTAAAATCTTTGACCTGTACAAAAATTATTTACCATTGTATGTATTTCTTTATAATATATTTAAGAAATGTAGTACGATTCAAACTGAACGGAACGTTCACCGATAGCATTAGTACTCTACACACATAATATATCTATCTCCATTTTATCAAAACTGCAAACTGTAGGTGCTCTTGACAGTACGCGACTGTATAAATATTATGTAATAAATAAATAATAAGTATCTCACTTACTTTTTTTGCCTCTCTTTTGTAAAACGATTTCAAATGTTCTATCTTTTTCTTTACTGATGCTACATTTGCATCGGGCTCAACTTCTTTCCATTTTGCAACCAAAGTCTCCCAACCTACGCTCTTTTGGTTGTTATCTTTATATTCCTCGAAACTTAGGTCCCAGAGGCACGGTAGGTCTCTGTATAGTTCGATAAGTTCGGTTACAACTTTTCTCTTCTCTTTGTTTTTTTCCGCCCTCTTGCACGCATGTGACCGACGCGCCGGTTAGACAGCGACTGACGTACTCGCGGTTGTAAACCGCCATCTACACGGTCGGCCACGGACCTAATGCCTTCTGTTCGCCCTTGGTCACGAGCGCAGCTCTCATAACCAAGGACGCTGGAAAGTCAACCGAAATTTGGTCACGAACAGCTGTCTACACGATTGGAAGCTACCACGGTCACCTCTGTCGGCCATCGGTTGCCAACCGTGTGTCAGGCGTTTAAAGAGGACGAACTACACCGACGAGACAAGAAAAGCCACCACAATAACAAAGAAGAAAAGTAACTAAATCAGTGGGATACTTAAAGGTACTAGAACAACGCGGAACGGAAGCAACAAAACTGACGCGGCAAAAAAAGTTACTAGAACAACGATCGCTGAAATTGGACAAATTAACGTGGTTCCAGATTTGACCATAAGGGTCGCACTGTCGACAGATCAGTAACGTAAAATAAGTGGCAAGTGACTATAATAAATATAGCCCAATACCACATGTCGCGACATATTTTTTCGGTTCATGCAGTACATTTATTTACTTCTTTTCCAGCCTTTTTGTTAGCTCTATTTTGATTTTTTCACATTAGATGTCATGTCTACGGTTTTTAGCTCTATATCAGGTTTATTTAGTCCATTTCCATTTCCCAATCTTTTTTAGTTAGGTTTTGAATTTCTTGCGCTAATTTTTCAAAATTTATATATACACATGTGCGTATAAAGCCAGTGCACTAGAATTCGTCTTCACATTATTATTTTTTCCCTTTAAGTTCCAATGTATGCCCTCGCGGGTTTTTACTGCCCTTCCCAATTGAACCCATCCTTATCACTTCCTACCCGTACTTCGCTAAGCTAACCTAACTTCCGTTGCATCTACAGCCGTCTTGAGGCTACAACATACGGCATTTGCCGAGGGTACGGAGAAACTGTGAAAAACTCGTACCGATATAGACGGCCCCATATTTTTCTGATTCGACTTCGACTGATTGATTTTTTCAAGGTGGTAGTATCACGAAAGTGTTTTTTTATTTACTTAATAAAAATATAAAAAGGCACAATTTTGCCCTTTAATTATATATATTATGAAAAATTAGCATCTACAGAATAAATGTGTACCTCGAAGACATTTTGTGAGGACCATTGAAAAAACATTCATAAATCGTCATTTGACTGGAGTGGACTACTCCATCTCCTTAAAAAAGCAATATTGTTGCAATTTTAATTTGACTCATCCAACTTTCGGTGCAATTTGTATTGTCAACAACGATTGCATTCCACGTTTTATATGCCTAAACGAAAAAGAAATTCAATTAAGGATGAGCAACCAAAACCAAATTACATCCAGCTTGAAACTGTTCCCCGTTTCAACAAACACTGGACTAAATATGTTTACTCCCATTATTCCCTACATTAATCTCGACGAGACGCAAAATTGCCGCCATAAAATGGTACATGCGCATTAAGATGCGTGTGAGCGAGACGATGACGGTAGCGAAGCGATGAGTGAGCAAGACCGCGTTCCTCTACGATTGCGCACCTCACGGCCCGAAGGCTCACTGACAAATGCGGGCGCTCGCTTCCCCCCCCAGGTGGCCCGTGGCGGCTTTCCGCGGCGCTGCGCTCGCCCTGCTACCCCCGCTGCCGCTCGCCCGTAGCGCGCTCTCGTGGAAAAGATGGCCGCCACGAGAGCGTACGGTGGTGATGTTGTCGTCCGCGTTGAGCTGCTAGTGGCCGCGTCCAGTGTGTCAGCGTGAGACTCGTCGCATGTCAGGCTCTCTCTCCCCCGTGCAATTTTCGGTCGCTCGTTCAGCGTCTTAAAAAACCTATCGCGTTTATTCGCGCGTGTCCTGTGTGCGTGCGCCGTGTGTACATGTACAAAAAAAACCACACGCGCACACGCAAATATATCGTTTCGTCGTGTCCATGGCGGCCGACGTTTCCAGTGACAAATAAATAAGAATATTTAACTCCGCGTGCCCAGTGAGACGACGAGTGCCCGCGTGTGAGTGCGTGTAAGAGAGAGAGAGAGAGAGAGAGAGCTATCCACGTAATCGCCATGGCGAATCCCCATAAAGCATAATACATGCACAAACACACACACACGCACAAACACACACACAAATACTCGTCCAAACGGCCCTGCCTTACGAGACCGGAAGTGCTCCCCTTCGCCGCTCCGAGTTTCTTTCCAACAGAAAAAAATCTGCGGAAAAGGACCTGGCTTTTTCCGACGGTTTCCCAACCGCACACCAGGGGGGGGGGACGCGCGTGTGTGGCGCGCGTGACCTTCGCGCTCCCGAACGGTGGCGAGCCTGCGAAACCTCGAGATTCCTCTTCTGTCGGTCCAACGAGAGAAATAACGTGTCAAGTTGACTAAAAAAAAGATGCCGAACGTGCGAGAGTGACGTGAGCGATAGGACGAAAAAGCACGACTTCCGGGCTCAGGACGAAGGATAGCCAATGAAATGGCCGGATTATATCCCTTCGCCGATTAGGTGAGTGCCAGTGTTATTACTCCCCCCCCCATCCTTCATTATCCCGAGCCATAATAATGATAGACAATAATAATAATAGTACAATATTTAAAAAAACGAGTGTATCGCCGACTGTGCGAGAAGTGCGCGTTTGGCGGTGCGCCAAGGGTTGGTGTCCATCGGAGGTGGGAGGCGAAGTAACGAAGTGGGGGAGGATCACGCCTCCAGCGCCTTCGGGAACCACGTAACGAGACTCTCGGGCGAAGCTCACGAAACTTCGTGTCAATGGACCGCCATATTAATGCTCCCCGCTTGCCCTGCAAGGGACGCGCTCTGTCTCTCCCTTTTATCGCTGCTTTTTGAGGACACGAAAAAAGTGTATTTGGCGATTACCGAGGTTTCCGGCGATGTTTGCGCCGCCCCCCCCCCCCCCCCCCCCCCGAGCAGCAGGGAGAGGTTTGTGTCAAACGCACACCAGGAGTCGCCGTGTTAAACGCCGGGGACCTCAGGACAGGAGGGACAGACAGAGAATTCAGCCTCGCTTTTCTCTCTCTCTCTCTCTCTCTCTCTCTGATCACTTTTTTTAAGGTGCTACCTCTACCTAGGGTAGAAAAAATGGCCGAATTCCGAATTTTGTATCTGGGTAACGGTCGTTGAAAAAGAAACGCATTTCTTTTTAACACAGATATACAGGGTGGAACATTTAATGAGACCACCCAAAATATCTTCGTTGCTTTAGAGTGACGAAAAAATGTCAGGAGGTAATTTGATTGATTTCGAAGGGCTAATACAGTGTCGGAAAATTCATTTTTACCAGAGTCAATTACCTACTGACATTTTTTTTCGTCACTTTAAAGAAAACGGACATATTTGGGGTGGTCACGTTAAATGGCATGTATGTTGAGGGCCTTTGAAAAAAATATCACTATAAAATACAGAAAAACAATCTAAACATGGCCGCCGGCAAATGAAACTTTTTCGCGACGTTTGGCGGTAAACACCAACTCAAACAGTCCATCTGAAATCGAAAACCGAACGGGTTATTCAAGTTAACAATAAATACGAGTTGTTGTCGATAGTCGATTTTTTTTTAACAAAGTGGCGACGAATTGAAAATCGGCCATACAAAATCTATGAATAAAGTCGTCATTTTTACGTAACTATTAAAAAATGAAGATCGACCCAAAAAAGTGAGATCGTCAACGACCTTTAAGACAGAATGACACCTCATCGCGGTCGGTATGGTAGAGCAATTGTAGATACCCAAAAATCTCTGAAACGGCTCTTCAGATCCCGTTGAAACTTTGCCAAACGACGTCAAATAGACAGACGAACAGCTGTCTGCCCCTCAAAGTTTCTGAATTTGAGGGAAAAAACTGAGATTGACTTATGAGAAGCCAATCTACGTTTTTCTTCTCAAATTCAGAAAATTTGAGGGGCAGACAGCTGTTCTTCTATCTATTTAAAGTTGTTTGGCAAAGTTTCGATGGGATCTGAAGAGTCGTTGCAGAGATTTTTGGGTATCTATAATTGTTCTACCATACCGACCGCGATGAGGTATCATTCCGTCTTAAATGTTTCTCATTGTATCTCTTGTAAATTTGGAAACAATCCATCAAGTGCTTCTCGATATGTCATGTCCACCGACTTTGAAAACAGTTTTTCGAGAGAAACGCATTTGAAGGATGGTGCTGCTACCGCTCTCCTGGCCGATTGTTAGAAGCTGTAGCTCATTCAATTTAAGGAATATATCAACGAAATTTTCAAGGAATATAGCTAAGAGGTGATACTATCGAATACAAATATTTTGGGAAAAAAACAATTTTTTTTACCCACCTTGGTAAATGCAGCCCGTTAAGCGTTTTTTGGTGTTTTTCGCTCCGCCCCTGGATCCCACCGAGGGGTTGCACCCTCCGACCCCCCCGGTATCACGTACCTTTTGCCTACGACATACTTTCCGCGTACGCATCACCTGTCGACGAAAATCTAATGAAAGGGTATAAACGAGATTCTAAAACCACAATGACAATAAAGAAATTTTATTATCAAACACTGAAAATCTATGAATCACAAAAACACCTTTATAGTACTTTATATACTTTTACACTTTGTAATTATTTTATGAATACTGGAAAGGGACTTAATATAACCTTTTAAACTTTGTCCATATAAATACTGGAAAAGAACATTATATAAATTTTTGAACTTTAACCTCATAAATACTGGAAAGGGACATCACATAGGGTGTCCAAGAAATGTGTTAGTCCCTGAATTGGGGGAGATGACGGTGAAATTCTGAGTCGATTGATATAAGTATGTATGGGTCTCGGGTCAACCCTTGAATTATTATAATTTTTAAAGGCGGGCCAATCAGGTGTGCTGGATGGGCCAGCGTACGTCGGTGAGCGAAACGCGCAAGTGTGGTGCCGGTAGGAGCGGTGCTCCTGCCAGCCACCACAAACGCACGTATCGCTCGCAACTCGCGCACTACTCGGGCGAATAACGAACACTAATCGGCTACCTTATAATGTAGGCTCCAATGGGGGAACCCGAGGAAACTGTCACACAAGAACGATCCGGACGAGTAGCATACACTTATTCGACCAGATAACTCAGTAAAGAATTGTAACGATTTTATTCGGACGATAACATATAAATTAATCGCCCGGATATCTCGCTATACGATTGTACATATTTGATCCGGATTATTATACATTAATTATTCGTCCGCATAACCTAGTAAGAATTATGAAAATTCAAAGTTTTGTATCGGGACGAATAACTACAAATTATTCGTTCGGATAGCTCGTTCAATGGTAATACAGGTTTTATCCGGACCGGTATACATTTGTTATTAGTCCGGATAGCTAGATTAACGATTTCGCAAATTTTATCCGGACGATTATCTGAATGTTATTCCTTCGGATTACCTACTACAAAATTATAAAGATTTTATTCGGACGAAGGCGTGTGAATAATTCGTTCGGATAGTTTGTTTAACAATGTAACACATTCTATCCGGACGATTATATATATGTTATTCGTCCAAATACTAGCTCATCCGAATCGCAATAATATGTACGCCTACTAGAAATACGGCTTGAACTGAGCCGCTATGCGGACGAATACCATACACTTATTTGTCCGATGACCGGACGGGATTAAATATCTAGTTTTAAAACAAAAGTTAATTGGTTATATGTACGAAACCCTAATAGAGCGAGGCCCGACTCGCACTTGGCCGAGTTAAAAAAAATTATTGTTTGTGTTTATTCGAGCATTCTTATTGATTTTCGCATTACTCTTTCGCGCTTTTCTTTTACCGTTTTTTTTTCTTTTTCGAATAATTTTTCGCATCTTTTAAAATTGTTCTTTGCGTTATGATATGAACATTTTTTTAGCGCTGTTTAAATTATTTTCCGCGTTTTTATTGTTTTTCGGGCTTTTTAGCTTTATTGTCCGTTTTTGCGTCTCCTTTTGATCGTTTTCCCGCGTCTTCTGTTTTTCTTTGTACGCGACTTTCTCCAGGCTTCCATATAATGATTTTTTTGTTTTTCTTTTTTTCGCTTGCGAGTTTCAGGTTTGTTTCTGGTGGCCAAGAGAATCCAAACATCCAAAACAAGCCCGCACCAGGAGTCGCCGTAGTGAACGTTACGGCGAGAGAGAGAGAGAGAGAGAGAGAGAGAGAGAGAGAGAGAGAGAGAGAGAGAGAGAGAGAGAATCCCACCTTCGTTTACGCCCTCCTTCCCTATACTACCCTTCTCCCCCCTTTCAGCGGTCTCGTTTTTCTCCTTTATCCCCTCTCCTCTGCCTCCTCTTTTTGTTTGGGTTTGTGAGGCAAATTTTGTATTTCTGCTCGTCGTCTCTCCCAATTCGGTCCAGCGTTTTTTACGAGCAATTTGTCACACTTTTTCTTTTGTTTTGCGACGTCCCTGTGCCATTCTTGACCCTGCGGGGTCTATCACTCTCGTTGTCACTCTTCGCCGCCTTTTTTTCTTGTGTTTTTATCTCCTCTCACGGCTTTTGGCACTGTTCTTTTTTTGTCCGTGTTTCCGTGTTCTTCGTTTTTATCCTTCGTGCACAGTTTTTTGCGCTTGTTTTCAATGTACCGTAAAACCCCTATTAATCGGGCAGGGTGGGACCGAAGAGCCCACGGATAATTAAAAACCACGGATAGTTTTAATTTATACAATAATGTATTTGGTACAGCATTATGAAATAACATTATAATAGAACCACGTAGAAAGACTAATACGACTTTGGGATACATTTATACAGTTATCACCTGCTTCTCTAGTTTCTTTTCTGGAAATGTGTTACTTCAGACTGCTTTTGACTTCTACTTTGGTTTGTTGCTATTACTTGTCAAATTCGCCGGAGATTCGAGATATCGATAGTGTTGGCATTCGCCTCTTGTTCAAAATAATCCACAACGATTGGAACCGCCTCGCCAGCTTGTCTATGTGTGACTGGTTTAATCGATAGCAAAACTCTTATTGCTGTCGGATTCATCTTCCACCTCTGATCCCATAGGTAATGTGTTTGTTTTAGAACGTCCCGTATCAGCTCTTCGTTCGGGAAAATTTTGTGTCCCGAATCAGCCTTATCGCATTGCAACCACGGGTCGATTTCCGATTCTTCTGTGACTACCAATCCGTCTACTACTTGTAGCACTGCTGCGAAGGCATAATATGATAGATAATTCTCACATGTCTTCAAAGCATCCTTCTGGGTCTCAATATCGTCTTGTGCCGGCATTATTTTTCGAAACAATCATGCAAAATTCCCATTTTTACTCCACTCTATGCACTAGCGACTGTGTAAATTGCCTCTTTGATATTCAACGACTTCCAAAGTGTCAGCACATGACGGTCTCCGATGAAATTGGTCATGAGGTCTCTTCTATACAGGCGTTTTATGGTCTCGATTACCCCTGAACCCATGGGTTGGGCGATGAAAGTCACGTTCGGTGGAAACAAATGGAGAAAATGTTGCTCGCTTCAGGTTTTTGCACTATTTCATTAGGATGTGATGGCGCATTATCAAGGAGAAAAAGTGCTTTTGGAGGCATGTTCTTTATCACAAGAAAAGTCTGGACCGCAAGAACAATTTTTTTGGAAAACTGGTCATAATAATTGACTGGCAGCAGGAGAGTGTTTAGGACTACAGCTAGTCTAAGTTTATGTTATTCAGACGTATTGGCACAGTATAAGATGGTAATGCAATTTTTTTTAGTTTTATAACCAGAAGCACCAGTCTCAGCGCCGGTGGCTAGCGTACTCGAGGGCATGGCTTCCAATCCAAATCATACTTGTCTGCATGATATATAATGCAGCCAATTTACAGTAAAATTTGCGGCTGTAAATTGTGTTCTTCGATGATGGCTTTGAACTTTCCGCAAAAATCAACCATGGCGGTAGCACTTATCTTTTCCCTTTCGACAGCCAGCTCCCGTATTCCATGCCTGTTTTTTAATCTATGCAACCAACCACTTGAGGCGTTGAACTGATTTGGGAGATTCGGCATTTCGTAAAACTGTTGACCTTGAATCGTACACAGTGGCCCTGATACGGGAAAGCCCTCCGCGCGCTTCTGTGAAAACTATGTTACCATTACATTGTCGAGTTCTTGAAACGAAGACCCCTTGATCATTTTTCCACCAGATTTTGATCGGATCCCGCACAGTTTGTTCTTCTATATTATTTTCTTTGGGCAGTAGACACTTTTACACCTTTGTCATGTTTCTTGAGAATCTCCAAATTCATGGTGATTGTCAGAACATTGCGCTTAGTAGTCGACGGTGAACTCATGTTGCATTAAACAAAATCCTATAACGAAAGAATGAAACGTTTACTTTTTCAACACACGCACGTGAACGAAGACTGCCCGCGATCTAACTGCTGGCTGCGGTTTAACGTACCTGACATGCACACAACGTAATGTTAAAGATTTCAGTATGTATTAAGTCGCACGTTAAGGGGATAGATGCAGCCAGAATTTTCAAAAATTGATTTTTTAAAAACATTTTTTTAAAGTATGATGTTTCGAAAATATTCCCTGAAAATTTGAAGTCGATTCGATGAATAGTTTCCGGAATATCCCACAATTAGTGAAGGGGGGTCGGGTCCCCATGGCAGGTAGCGGACAGCAGCTGCAAGCAACCGGTTTCGACCCTCCCCCCCAATTATATTTTTCTTTAGTCTTGTTCGTAACTGAAAATTTTCGGTTCGAAGATATCAACAAATTGATATTTTGGAAGCTTCCACATCTGGCCCAATTGTATGGGCCAGGAATTGATGATTCGAAGTAAGTAATTTTTTAATTAGTATTTCTATATATAAATGAATTGTAAAATTGGAAAACTCTTTCAGAAATTTTCAAAAATGTATTATTTATATCCTATCATTTTTAGCAAAATTTTATAAAGAATACTTTCGTTTTAAAATTTCCCAAAATGCTAAAAAAACAAATAATTCATCCCGAAAAACTTTAATTTTTTGAAATATTGTTTTAACAATTGGCTATAAACAATTGAATGCTCGACTTTTCGGCAAAAAATTGTGATATTCGGATTCAGCGTATCAAAATGCATAAAAAAAAGTTTAGCTTCATCCATCGAGCTTAATTTTACGAACAGATAATACCGTATACACATCGAAAAACTTTAAACGCGTTTTTCTCGAAACTATGTTTTTCAAGTCGGTGACCACTATAATTCCAAAACCACTCCATGGATTTTTATGAAATTTGGTATGCTTATTGATAGCATTAAAAACTAGTCCTTAATCGAAGGATTTTCATTTTTGTTGAAAATTTCGATTTTTTTAAAAACAACGAGCGATTTTTTCGTCGAAAATAGAAAGTTTTCTGTCGGAAGCCGCCATTTTGTTAATTTAAAAACAAAAGCTTCGATTAAGGACTAGATTTATTATTAAACTAATGTTTTTTTTGTTTTTTTTTTTTCGATTTCAGATCCAGTAAAATTTTATGATGGTCACCGCAAAGCACTACATGCCGAATGGGGTCCGACAAACATGGCGATATTTTTATAAGTAATCAATATTTTTCTTTGAAAATTTGTAGAAGTCAAGTTGAAATATAACATAAGAAGTCTGTGTAACCACTTTGGTAAAACAAACTTAGTAACTATAAAAAAAAAAATTATTGAAAATCCCCGTTTTTTCACGTCTCTGACTACATCTCACCCCTCAATCTGCTGCTCGGTTAATCGAGGTTTTACTGTATATTTTTTCGCTTTTTCCGGTTTATGCATTTTTTGTTTGGGCTTGCGCGACTTTCCGTTTTTTCTTTTCTCTTTCGGTTTTTTTTTCGCCGTTTAACATGCTACTTCTTTTCCTGTTTTTTCTCAGGCGTTTTCCCCGATGAACAAAAATAACTAACTTTTTTTAATCGGGTTTTCATTTCGTCGTGTTTCCCTTTCCCTCCTAATTTTTCCTATTTCTTCCTTTTTATCTTTATTTGCGTTTTCCCGGTTTAGTTAGTAGTGCTAACTCCGTGGTAGCAACTACGGAGTTGCCAAGCAGTCGAAAAAAAGTTTGATTTTTGAACAACAAAACGACTAATAATTTGTTATGATAAAACATATCGCAAACTGTGCTCTGTCCGAATTTGAAGTGAATTGGACGAATAGACTTTGTGATACGAACCGCACCGTTTCATAAAAAATGTGTTCGAGAAGAAGGTGAAAAAAGGGCGGGTCGGTTCGCCAATTTTTAGACTTTTTACCAATGTTTTATGGCAAATTAAAGTTGAGACTCTAGGCTATAGAATGACGCTAAAGTTCGCATCGTTATGCATGCAACTGAAATGAATTCGTTTGGAACGCAATGTAAATTAATGCTTTTTAATTACCCAAATTTTTTTAATTGATTTAACCCGGAAAATTTCTTGAACGGTTATACGTATTATTATTATAAATTAAGCTTTATTAAAAAAAAACTTTGGATAAGGCTAAAAATAATGAGTTAGAAAAAAAACGTTGCATTCTAATGGTATCGAAATTTGCATCGTAGGAATGCAACGAAATTTTTTTCCCCCTGTTGTCAAATTTTTTGGCACATTTGGGCTACAAAAGTTACCCAAACTTTTTTTAAGATCCTTCATAGCGATCCGTAGCCTAAAGCTGCACAGAAAATTTTAGGCTACACAGTAATACAAATAGAGATATACATTTTTTTTAAATGTTTGTTGCATCCACCGATGCAAACTTCAAACTCGGGCTATAAAACTATGCAATTATAGAAAAATCGTTTTTCGTAAACGCAAGTTCATGCAGACCGCTTAAGTGTTTTTCTTCTCGCTTGCTTTCTCTCAAAGCGTCTTTGTCCTGGTAGAAACCAAGCCTGAAGAATATTCGTCAGGAAGGATCGCGGAATTTTTTAATTCCCTGGATCTTCCTCTGGAATTTCATCTCCCTTCACTGCACTGTTTTTTCCACTTTGCAGCAGAAGAGCTCGGTTCTCGCAAGCCATCTCGGCATATTTTTCTTCTCTGAAAACTTCCATAAAAATAGATATGGAATTTTTCAAAAACCCCGAAAAAAAACGTTTTTAAAAATACCCGAGTGTCTGGTATTTTTTTACGCAACGCCCTAAATTATCCTTAATTTTTCTCATACAAAAAATTCAATCTTCAAGAGTTCTTCCTGATTTCTTAAAGAAATAAGTTTCTGGAAAAGGGACCCTACAATTACGATTTCGGTGAAAGCTCGATACGGCTCCTAACAATAAAAAACTGGGAACTCGAATAATCCACTTTGTTGATAGTCATCTTTTCAAAGACGCGACCATTAGGCGCAGTGCACGTATTTTCTTCTTCCTAAACTTGTTTTTACGGGTTTCATTCCGGGAGAGTAAGGCTGCCTCTATGAGGGAGAAAAATGTAATTAAGCCCTGTTTCATTCCTCCTACTCGTAATTACATTTTGTATTTTGCTCTTCATACCCCCGAAAAATTCCAGCCTCGCGCACGACCCACTCGCAGGAGCATTTCATACAGATGAAGACTGGTGTCCCCCCCTTCCGTAATCGATCCTGCAACCTCCCCGTTCCAATCTCCCTACTCTCATTTGCATTCTTATTTTGGTGCAGGGCGTGTGGTCGAGATTAGCTCGTTTTTCCTAACCAACAAGGCCAAACACGGTTCAGCCTGAAACCCTTTCATAAATGAAAACAAACGATTCTTTGACAAAAATGCGACACCACTAATAATTTAACTTTCCAGAGATCTGTGTTGGGTACTGCCCAGCTTGGACGGGAATGATGATCGCGGAAGGGTTAGGCTAGACAACTGAGGGGAAAAAAATAATACGAGCCAGAAGGCATCGGACTACCTTACATGTATAGTAAGCGAGAGAGGGAGAGAGAGATACAGCGCTGTCTTTATGTCCGGTACTGTCGTTCGATGAATGCGCGTATTGTGAAGCCAATCAAATAATGAGGGCCATTTACCAGGCACCCGGTATTCTCTCTTAGCACTTTATTCTACTCCTATGTAAATTCTTAGCTCTGTTCTTCCCCGTTCACCTCTCGGTCTTGGCAATTCGACTATTCAGGCAATTGAAGGTTTTTGCACATCGTCCTCATTTTCCAAAGGCAAAATCCCTTCAAACGACGTCGTTAACCAAGTATAAGTGGCCAGGTAAATGAACAAGCAAAGTGCTTATAAGCCTGCAGGGCGCTGAAAGTTTAGGGCACGCCGTGAAGGTGGAGGGTAGAGAGCTCCACGGTATGAAGCTGATAGCTAGGAAGCTGCAGATTATTAAGCAATGTATGATAAGGCTGAAGGAAACAAAGCTGCAAGCTAGACAGTATTGAACATCATGAAGGTACAGGGCATGAAGCTATACGGTATGGAACCGCAGGGTGTAAAGCTACATGTGGCAAAGCTGCAGCTTGTCGCGCTGCCGAGTATGCAATTGCAGATCGTGAAGCTGCATTGTGTAAAGCTGAACAAACTAAAACTGCAGGGCATGGAGCTATACGCGATGAAGCTGAAGGATATAAAGCTATGTATAATAAGCTGAAGGTTATAAATAGGCAGACTGTGAAGCTAGAGGCTATGAAACTATTGGGTTGAAGCTGCAGGACATGCAACTACGTGGTATAGAGCTATAAATTGTAACGCTGAAGGAGGGTATATAGTAGGGGTGTGCGGGTAGCAGAATTGGTCGGGTTAGGTCGGGTCGGGTAATTAGACTATGATCCGATCGGGACGGGTATACTCGAACTTTATCGAGTACCCGAGTTTTTCGAGTACTCGTCGCACATCGGGTACTCGACAAGTCGTGTTGCCTTTCGTTTGATAGTATAGAAATCGCCACGGAATCGTACCAAAACGGACGAAATGGACTCCAGCTTTATGTTCTCTACCCTTCGCCGATAGGTTGAAGTGCATAAGAAATACAAATAATTTATTTAATAATTCTAGTATTTTTGTTATGTACATATATACAATTTTTTCCCGGCAAACTTTTTTTAAGACACTCGCATTTCAGGAAATATCGAGATATTTGAATGTCGAAAAACTGAATAAAAGCAAGATTCTTCGTCGAATTTTCATTAAATTTGTCTAGTGCGAACTGGTAATTTCGGTGATTCGTCCTTCTAATTTTAATTTTTTGTTATTTAAAAAAAAATCCAGGTAAAACTTGTTCTTCAAATGCTTATATATCTGAAACTAATCAAGATATTTTCAATTTAAAAATGTCAAATGGAAGCTACATTCTTCTCGCTTCGAATAAACGCAAGGCGTTGGATCTTCGTCTTTTTGGGTTTTTTCTCCATTTAAAACCCCCGTTAAAAAATCAAAACTTTAAGGCGTTCGCCTGAACAGAAGATATTTATTGTGCATTTTTTCCTTTTGCACACTTTTTAGTGATGCCAAAACGCAACTTTTCCGCGCTATTACGATACGATCCGCCAAACGTGACCGTTTTTCACTCCACCCTAACAGACGATCGCACACACGGACGCACACACACAGGATCGAAAAGTGAGACAAAAAAAGATTTTTTACAGTATTATCATTTATTCGTTTTATCGCCTTCTTCGAGTTTTCGTTTTCTCCCATTATTTGGTCGATACACCTAAATAAAAAATAAGTATAAATAATAGATACGGATCTCCGAGTCGTTTACGAATATTCGACGTTTACGAGTACCAAAAATTTGAGAGTACCCGATTACCAAATTCGGGTACCCGATAGTGGCGGGTAATGCAAAAACATAACTCGTCAGGTACCCGACCCGACCCGAACATCGGGTACCCGAGTGAATCGGGTACCCTCACACCCTTAGTATACGAGGGTGGGGTGAAAAGTTTCCGGCCTGACCAAGAAAAACGATGTTTAAAAATTTTGTTTGCTTTATTTTTGAACATAATCTCCATCAACACTGATACATTTCTCATAACGGTGTTCTAATTTAGTTATACCACTTTTAAATGTAGATTCGTCAAGCTCCTCAAAATACTGATTTACAGCTTCGATATCTTCTCGCTGCTCTTAAATCTTTTTCCGCCAAGCCATTTTTTGAAGTTAGGAAACAGGTAATAGTCGCTGGGGGCTAAGTCTAGAGAGTAGGGAGGATGCGGCATCAATTCAAACTCAATTCGTGGATTTTGGACATGGCAACAATCGACGAATGCGCTGGTGCGTTATCGTGATGAAACAAAACTTTTTTCTTCGCGAAATGAGGTCGTTTAATTTGCACCTCGTGCTTCAAACGTTGCAATAACTCTGCGTAGTATTGACCAGTCTTACCCTTTTCAAGGTAATCAACGTATATAATTCCTCTCGCACCCCAAAAAACAGTAGCCATAACCTTGTTTGCCGATAAAATTGTTTTTGCCTTCTTTGGGGTTGGTTCCCCTTTTCCAACCCACTATTTTGACTGTTCTTTATTTTCAGGAGTGTAGTAGTGGACCCATGTCTCCGTTATGAATCAGAACAGTTATGAATCGACGCAAAAATTCGTTTGGATTACGCCTATACAGCGCCAAATTGTCGGTAGAAATGGTTTTTCGAAGCAGTTTTTGGTCGAGCGTTAGCAAACGCGGCACCCACCTTGCACACAGCTTTTCCATGTTCAAATGGTTGTGCAAAATATTTCGCACACGTTCAGCTGACATCCTACAGGTCTCAGCTATCTCATGCACTTTCAACCTGCGGTCTTCCAACACTATTTTATGGATTTTTTCAATCATCTCTGAAGTTGTGACTTCAACGGGCCGTCCTGAGCGAGGCTCGTCAGAGGTGCTCACACGACCCATTTTAAATTCAGAAACTCACTGCTTAATAGTTGAATATGATGGGGAGGATCTCCTAGTGCTGAATCCATCTCTTCTTTTATTTGTTTTGGTGTAAAACCTTTCAAATGGAAGTATTTGATGACAGCACGTTTTTCCAATTTTTCCATTTTTACGAAAACAACGGAAGCGTCTCGCGCAATGTGCTCTCAAACGCAAACTAACGTAGCGATTGGGCTGAAACTGTACATACAAGCTCGGTAGGAATGGTACTGTAGGACGCCGCTCCAAAACTAGATTTAGTGGCACCATCTCTTGGTCAGGCCGGAAACTTTTCACCCCACCCTCGTATAGGTGCATCCTGTATAGCTACAGACGATAAAGCTGCAGGCTATGAACCTGCAGAGCATGACGCTGCAGGCTGATGGTGTTAAAGTTGGCATCGTTGGAACGCAAAAAAGATATTTCTTATTGATATTATATTTTTATATTTTATTATAATTTTGTATTTCGCAATTTTTATTACTATGTAAACTCTTCTTGTGCAGTTTTAGGCAACGGATCGCTAAGAAGGATCTTCAAAAGTGTTGCGGTAATTTTTGTAGCCCAAATGTAACTATGAAAAATTGGGCAATAGGGAAAAAAATTTGTTGCATTCCAATTATGTGAATTTCAATACCATGCAGGCTGTGCAGTCACAGGGTATGAAGCTGCAGGACATGCAGCTACATGGTAAGAAGATAAATGTTGTAAAGTTGAAGGGCACAAAGCTTCATCTTCTGTGGCCCACAGGCATGGGGCTACGGGGATGACGCTTTAGAATATGAAGCCTCTGGACATGAAGTTACATGGTATGAGCCGCAAGACATGAAACTGACGGGTACAAAGCTGCAGGGTATGGAGTTGCAAGAAATACAGCTTCATAGCATGAAATTACATGGTACGAAATTGCGGACTATGAGGCTACATGCGATAAGGCTGACGAATGCAAAACTGCATAGTACATACATAGTAGACCCATGGTATGAAGCGGCACTATAAAGTTTTAGGGCATAAAGATACATGTATGAGGCCGGAAGATACAGGGTGCGGCAACATAACTTCCTTTTTTAAAATGCGCGCCATTTAGTCGGTTGATGTCGTAACGGAGCGCTAGTGGTCTCGTTCGAAAGGAGGGATTCTAAAGTTTTATCCCGACACAGTTCAATCGCCATCATACGTTGGAATAGTGAGGAGCGTGCTGTTGCCGTTGAGGCCTACTTTTCGAGTGGATGCTCTGTATTCGCAACCCAGCGTACCTTTCGGAATCGCTTTAATTTAGCCTCTTTGGCCCCTATCCCGGACCGGAAGTCAATTGTTACGTGGGTCACTACGTTTAGACAAACTGTAAGTGCGACAAGACGAAGAACTGGAGCTCCTCGGCCCATTAGATTAGCTGATAACATTGAGGCAGTGAGAGATTCAATGTCACGGTGACAGTGAATTGGGACCGGTATGTAAACATGTTACACGTTTTTTTTTACCACGGATAGATGAGTTGGACTTAGGGGACATTTGGTTCCAACAAGACGGCGCAACGGCACACACTTCAAGATCATCGATGGCTGTTTTGAGGGAACACTTCCCAGAGCGCCTCATCTCAATTAGGGGCGTTTTGGAGTGGCCGGCCCGCTCTCCCGATTTGGCCCCTTGTAATTTTTTTCTATGGGGTTTTTTGAAATCCCGTGTTTAAGTGAACCGTCCAAGGACCCTACAAGAGCTGAAGGCCAACATTCGGGAAGAAATTGCCAACATAACACCTGCTATGCTGGCAAGAGTCATGACAAACGGCAGAAATAGGTTTACTCAGTGTATGGAGAATTGGGGACGTCACCTATCTGATTTGATCTTCACCACTGTGTAAAACAAAACTTTAGGCATGCGCCTACATTATAAAAAACAAATAAAAATGTTGTGGTTCATAGAATGGGTTGTATTAAGTTTTGAAGAAAGGAAGTTATGCTGCCCACCCTGTATAAAGCTGAAGGTTATATAGCCGCAAGGTGTAAAGTTGCACGAAATACAGCTGCATGGCAGAAGGTGCAGACTATGAATATGTTATGAAGCAGCTGGCTGTAGAGCTATAGAATACTGAAGCTTGATGTCGTGAAGCTGAAAGGTATAAAGCTGCAGGCCATGCAGCCCCGGGGTATGAAGCTGTATGTCATCGAGCTATAGGGTATGGAGCTTTATGTCATGCAGCCGAGAAGTACAAAACTGCGATGTTGAAATTTGCCTTGTCGTTATTGAACGAAAATTTTGTTTTAGTTTTCCATTCCTTCAATGCTGTTATTATTCAGAATCTGTTTTGCCAATTTAGGCTGAAGGTCGTACAAAAACGCTCGGGTGATATCCCCAACTGATATAGCCCAAAAAATTGGGCTACTCAAGCAGATTCGTTTTCATTGCGTTCAAACGCTGCCAACTTCAACATTCTACGAAGCTGCAGACCACAAAACTCCACTGTACCAAGCTGTATAAAACCTTCCACTTAAAGGCCAGTAAAAATTGACGTTTTTTTGTCAACTTCGCACTAAACTTGATGAACAGATTTTTCTATCCCAGCCGATAACTTATATTATTGGATTAATCAATAAAATGCGTCAATCCATTGTTAAAGATCAATCTATTACCCACAACTTTTATTTGAAACTTTTTTTTTCTACTGTCCATACTTTTTGAGCTATGTGACGTTTAATGTAGAAATGCCGACGTTCGGCGTGTGACGCCGCGGCGGCACACACACCGCCGTGGAAGAGCATGTGGATGCCGAAAAGCAGGCTTGGACTGCACGGTATTTCGTGAGAATTGCACGGGGGAAGCATGCTTGAATCAGACAACAGTGAACCTCGTCTTCAACTAGGCGTTGGTAGATGTTGACGATTTTGACCACGAGAATGAATAGTTCATTGAGGCCTACAGTCTTCTTTGTATCCCTCCGAAGAGGGTAACGAAGATGAAGAGGTACCATCGGATATAATTGGATTTTCGCCGCCTCCAAAACGCTCGTAAATTTGATACAATTTTTAATTTTCTTTTGTATTATGTTTTTTCTGACGATAAATTTTGAATATATTTTAAATTAAAATTCCTCTGTCCTTTTCTTTCATTTTATTATGGCATCTGAACATAACAATTTTCTTATAATTACTCAATAATCCAGGATCAAATCAAAGCACTAAATATTTTTTAATTATACGGAATATAATAAAATAAAAGAAAAAAATCGTTACTATTTCAGGTAAGGAGATGAACTTTTGATTGTCATGTACATCAACGTTTGGGATATTTTTTCAAATTTATTTGTTGAATTCTTACCATTATACTCTATGCATACCTTGAAATTTTAAACCTTGCACCCGGTAGTCCAACATTAAACGTCTTATAGTTCAAAAAGTATGGATATTAGAAAAAAAAAGTTTCACACAAAAGTTGTGGAGAATAGATTGATCTTCAAACATGGATAGACGCATTTTATTGATTAATCCGATATTATAAGAGTTATCGGCCGAGATAGAAAAACTTGTTCATTAAATGAGCCATAGATTGTAAGCGGTAAGTTTTACAAAAAAGTCTATGCGAAATAAAAGATACGAAATTTTATTCTCTACAATAATAGTCTCTACGACTTTTGCCCTAAAGTACCAAGTTTCCGAGATATCGGCCAAAAACGTTTTTTCGAGATGGCGCCCGAAGCTCCACCGGAATCTGTCAGCATTTTGTGATTTTATACTCAGTAAGTGATACTAAACCTTATATAAAAAAAATTGGATCGGTAATTTAGTGCGAAGATACATTCTATTTTTACTGGCCTAGCTGATACATTTCCCAAAATACTTGGAAACTAACAAGCTTCCGATCTTAATTTCATCATGGTTATTCCATTATCAAAGAACGGCAAAAAAGTAATACAATGAAAACCAAGCGATTGGAAGTAAATCGTAGAAAGTGGTGTGCCTTCCGGAAATCACGACTTCTCTCTCCCTCTCTCTCTCTCCTTTTTTAGTTTTCTAGTATCTATTATACTAGGCACGGAAGCATTCGGCCCCCTTCTGCTTTTTCCCTTCGTCAAACTTTTTCGTGTCTGTGTTATACATCGCTGTTACTTGGCATCCTGGGCCATTCTGTATGGTCGTATCTCTCACGTGACGACGAGACGTGCAACTACCAGGAGGGAAGCTCGCCCCGTTTCAAGTACGCAGACCCGAAAACCCCACAGAAAGTCTTCTCGTACATATGTATGGTATGCTCGCCACCGGCTTTGCTCCCTTCCCCCAGTCGCACACTTTCCAAGGGGCGACTCAGCTTTTCCCCGACCACTACTCGCATACGCACATTACGGACGCGTGTACGCAAGGGGAAATCTTCCGTGTTTGTATGAGTGTACAAATAAATAGGTGTGTCTTCGTATACAGGGTGTCCCATTCACACTGAGACATCGAGATAGCCCACGAAAAGAAAAAAAAAACAAGGTTGAAATACTACCATTCGTTCCTCATTTGGTGGACGTCCTCAAGGTGATTTGAAGATCAACTTTCGTTCAATAGGGCCCTATGTTTTTCATGGCAGAATCATATGCTACTGGAAAAATCAACTTTTATTCTAAATATTTATTTGTTTGATCATTCCGGATATAATGGACGAGATAATTCATTACAGTAGGCCAAAATCAATAGAATTATTTCGGATATCTCCGAAAGGGAAGATCGAGTACTTAAATGTTTCGGACAAAAGTTGACTCTTTTATGCCGAAGCAGGATGTGATTCTTCCTTAAAAAGCACAGTTTCCCATTTAACGTCGACATCACCTTTTGCACGTCCATTAAATGAAAAAATTATTACGCCATATAATTTTATCTTTTTTTCTTGCTACTGGTTTCGATGCCTGAATATAAATATACCACCATGTATCCACATATTCGATGTAGGCCTTGATAATCTTTGCTACGTAAAGCTGGAAACACTTAGCCTCATCAGGCACTCGGATTTTCTCTGCCGTTGCCTATTTCGTGTATTCGAACATATGCAGCCCTATGGTGCGGGGCATTTTAGGCTGCATAGAAACCCGCAGTACAGGAATACCATGAACTGGAACGAGTTACGAAACATAACTCAGTGGAAAGTTTTCTACCCCAACATCAGCAAAGCCGATTTATCGGAATAACTAATTACTCTTCTCCAACTGAGAGTAACGAAACATGCGCACCTGACACGGATGGTGACTTGATGCTAACAAAAATTTGAGCTGCCTAAGAAAGTGAGATTAGTTATTACGTTTTAATGGCATTCCGAATGTACGGTGATATTTAGTATTTTCCAACGAACCTTTGTTGAAGGTCATTCAACTCTAATGACATTCACTGGTATAACAGAGTAAGCGCAAAAATCGAAAAGTCGCTATTGTCATGCGTGTTGTCAGCAGACGAACTTAATGAATTTTATCTTGCGGGCAGCGAGCCCGATTCGTGGATATTTTTTGTGTAATAATTGGAGTAAAATAAATGAAGATTAAAATACTTGATTCAAGAAATTATTGATTAATAGGAAATGGTACTCATTTATTAATGCTGTAGGCAATCCTTTCATTCAACAGTTTCGACAGTAGCACACTAATGCATTTCACTTCATAACGACATGATACGCTTAACACATTTATAATTTGTCAAAAATAATTGTTCAATCAATGTAAGCAAAAAAAAGGAACAGCACGTTTTCACAAAGCATTCGCACAAGGTAGGTACGTCTCTTTTTAGTTAGAACGCCCAGCAAGCAAGGTACAAGTATGACTGGTACAACTCCTTCATTATTGACAGAAACTCCCATTTCTTTAATGACGCTAGTCCCACCGTTGAAAACGAACATTGTCTTTATTGTATTCTGTCTATAGGGTGGAAACAGATATGCTGTGCATTTTCGACGCTGAGGTACAGTATATAAGCCTAGCAAAAAATCCAAAGTCGACCTGCAGCAGGTCAACATTAGTACATTTATAGTTGGATGACCATAAATTTACGCTGAAATACGCGCCCTTATATCGATGTACCTCACGTTCAATCGGTGAAAATCCAACCCGGGAGACTTCTCGTTGGCCGATTACAGTAACGGGAGTAAAACGACGTTTTTCTTCCTCGGTGCGGCAGGTGGTTGTTTATTTTCAACTCAATATCAGTTGTTTAAGATAAACCCTCGAATCTGCCAAAATAGATGGCATCTCGTATATTGTGCGTCTCATGGTTAACCATTTCCCCGCGCCTTGAAGGTGACACGCGTCAGATACTCGATCCGCTTGTAGATGTATTAACATCTACATCGATCTGTAGCACGGTCAATCGGAAAGATCGCGACAACACAGTGTTTTCGTGGACGGATTACATTATCAGTAAACGATACGCTGTTCTTTCTGAGCAGCCGATGCAACTTTTATGCTTGCTATAACTCCAATTCTTTAAAGAGAAGCGACTGAATGCGCCATTCTGATGGGTTTCTGGAATTGAAACTTACTACATGTTTTATACGCGTGATATCATTAATTTAAGGTCGTTTGCTGTCAATACGCATCTATAGCGACTTCTTGATTTTTTTGCTTCTTCCGTTATGCCGCACAGTGGGGAATTTTTAAGAAAACGTGGCCATAAATCAGGGGTTTATCGGAATTTTTCCAAATTTGGTATACTTTCGTTTCCAGGATCGCTGATTACGAATCTCATATCAAAATTTAGAAAAACAAAATGCCGACTCCAATATGGCTGATCAAAACATGAAATTCATAATAAATTCGATTAAAAATCCACTTTTCCGAAGTTTTTGGGGTCGCTGATTACGAATCTCATATCGAAAGGTAGAGAAACAAAATGGCGGCTCCAATATGGCCGATCAAAACATGAAATTCGTATAAAATTCGATTGAAAATCCACTTTCCCGATATTTTTAAGGTCGCTGATTACGAAGCTAATATAAAAATTTGAAAAAACAAAATGCAGGCTTCAAAATATGTTTGTAGAGCGGCTGCTATAATAGATTAGAAAATAGATTTGGAAATTTCGGGAAAAATAATTATTCTCTTGCAATATGGTAAATAGTCTTTATAGCTACAAATTAAGAAAAAAGTTAGTCCGTATCCGGATAAAAATTTAATTTGTAATACCAGGGCTCGCTAGTAGGAAAATGGCTTTTGACGATAATTGCTTCAATTTCTTTTCAGGTAGTTTCTTCAAGTTTATGATGATGGGGTCAGATGACACGAGCAGCCAATTCAAAATATCGTGCATGGTATTTTTACGCGATGATTTACGAGAAAATTCGTCCCGAAATTTCTTAATATCTTTATGTCTTGCTTCTTAAGCCTCCTCTGATAGTTGTCTAATAGCTAAAATAGCTGAACCTATGATCAAAGAACCATGGATCAATATTTTATGGACGGTTGTTGGCATATAATACCATGAATATTCGCTCACGAACAGTTGTGCAGTTTCTAACGCGTATTTTTTTTAAGTTGTCCACGTTGATATCGTGCACATTCGCGATAACTTGTAGAATTACGTAAAATATTTTTATCAGTTCTTCTTGCAAGCCAGTTATCATTGATGTTGTTTCGTGGTTTTCAAAAAAGCGCCGTGCAGTGTTTCCATCATTGGTGCTCCCATACTCAGGCTTTGGACGATCCACTATTAACCCCAATTCAGATTTCAAAGATTTTTTAACCAGCTTTTTTTCATCTTCGCTTCGTGCCTACCACTTTTTCCGATCGAGTTTGTAAGATAGATGCAAAAGGCACTCTAACAATCGGATCCATGCATGTAACGGAGACATTGCGAATTTCAAGTTCTCTTCATTCACCTCTCTTTCCAGGATTTTATCGAGATTGTTACAATCTTTTGACGTAGCTCCACATAAATAGCATCATCGTAAACAGCAATTTATAATTAACTGTTACTTCACTGCCATTGATTCCAATTTTTAATGGTTTTAAGGATGAGATTTGTTTCTCAACATACTCTATTTCATCCTTCGTAGATTGTGTACTTTCGTGCAGGAATTGCATTCTTATAGGTCGGCAAAACCGAGGAGATGATGGCCTCGGATTTTTCCACAAAATTTTACTACCGTAGTCGGTAGATTCACTCTAAAAAAATATGACTTCTCGGCTGGAAATTGAGTTATGGCGCTAATCACGCTCGGATCAGGTTGCCAGACTGCCATTATATGGCGCTAGTATGGCAACCAGATCACGGTGCGAACAAAAATGTAACGCTATCCCCGATAACGGCGGGATCCGGCAGCCTGGTTACACCCAATCCTGGCAGCCTAGTTACGCCCAAAACTGGCAGCCCATTGGGCCACTATCCTGGCGCCTTATGATGGCGTGGATACGGCTGCCTGATCGGATGTGCTAATATTACAGAAAATATACAGAACAAATAACATGAAACTTTTTTTGTTTATTCAATATTTAAGACCAACCTAAATCTAAACGGTTTAACAAAACACATCTTTCTCAACTTATTAACAGTCTTTTGTTCTTATTTTTAATTTTTATTATTATTTATATATTTTTGTTTATATATTTAAACACTACTTCCGCACACTCGTGGTCATACTTTTTTTTGTCTCTCTGAGCGGTGACTATTTCTTTCGGTGACGGATTTCTTTGACTGTCGCACTTCCCTCATCGTTCGCTTTTGACAGTATGACATCTGAAATATGCAAACATTTGAAATCTATATTATACATGTTGCAAGAGAAATATTATTTAAGTAGTGCAATATACGAGGCATTCTTCATCAGCTGGGCCACTTTTTTTCGACCTCGCCAATTGTTTTCAAAATCTGCCAGTTTGAAATATTAATCACAAGGAACGTCTGTGATTTTTTTTAGATTTTTTTAGGCGTCTGTTCAGGATTTTCAATTTTTCATTACGAACACTGTATTCGAAAAAAATATTCATAAAAAAAAACATAAGAATGAAAACTTTTAATTTTTACCGCTTTATCAAAAAAATCAAAATCATAATATTTTGCATTGAGAAAATTGAAATTTGGCAAAAAATGCGAATAACATTTTTTAAAACCTAATAACACACTTTCGAGTTCGGTACAAATTTTACGGGATGTCTGCCATTGGGTAAAGAGTCTGCGAAAATTTTCAGAATGGTACCTGCAATGTTTAGGATGAAAAAAAACCAGCGAATTCTTATAACTGCATGCGGTTATGAGAATTCGCAGGGTTTTTATTTTTTTCTATGAGATTTCACAGGGTTTTAATAACCGCAAATATGCGGTTATGAGATTACGCAGGGTTTTTTTTCATCCTAACCATTGCAAGTACCATTCTACAAAAAAATTTCGCAGTCTCTTTATCCAATAACAGACATCCTGTAAATGTTGTCCCGAAATCGTGAGTTATTAGGTTTGAAAAAATGTTATGCTAATTTTTTTGCCAAATTTCAATTTTCTCAATGTGAAAAAATTATGATTTTTTTCGATCAAGCGGAAAAAATAAAAAGTTTTTATTCTTATGTTTTTTGTTTTGTTTGATGAATATTTTTTCGGATACAGTGTTCGTAATGAAAAAATTGAAAATCCTGAACGGACGCCTAAAAAAAATCTGAAAAAAATCACAGACGTTCTTTTTGACTAATATTTCAAACTGGCAGATTATGAAAAAAAATTGGAGAGGATAAAGAAAGAAGTGGCCCAGTTGATGAAGCATGCCTCATGTACTAGTATTATTAATACTAAATTACCTTGCATGCATACGAAAAAAACCGTTTTGGTGAAAACTGATTTGGTCCCGGATTCCTTGACAGCCGTAAACTGCATTAAAACTTCCCGGGCGGCGAACCTCTTCAAAATTTCGCGGATCGTCTGCAGCAGTGGCACACGAGCACTGCAAATTGGAGCCATGTTTGATATCTGAAAAGAGTAAAAAATAAATTGAACATTTCACATACGAATATGAGTCAAACTAGTGTAAAAAGATTGAATTGCAAAAATAATGAAAGAAAAATGATCAAAGGAAAATTTGTATTTAAAATAATAGTAAAGTACATGACAAAAAATAAATGATTAAATAAATTAATAATTTCTATTTACTCACGATTTCTTTTCGGAACTTGTCATCTGTTGACAATTTTTGATTAAATTCAGTAAACGATTCCATCGTTTTGAATGGGATGTCGAGATCGTACCGTCCAGCTGTCTCGTTCAAGCTTTGAATTTCAGCTTCGTCCCTGATGTGTTGCGTCCGAAACATTTCCAGCAGCTCATCCATTTTTCGGTTCAATTAATTGAACTGCTGATTAATCGATCGAAAACCTTTGGCTATACCTTCGGTGAGAACTGAAACAGAGGCACACAAGCACAATGTACAAAATTTAAACAAGTTATCCGAACATGTAAAAAAAAATTTTAACGCCTTTCCAGAACACCCTTTGATCGTCGGTGAGTAAACAGCGATAAGCCTCTTATCGATGGACTTGTGACAGGTCTAACGTTACGTTTATTTTCTCTCTCTCTGTTTCTATTCGAAGACTCAAAGATTCGACAGGGCACAAGCATTCTCAGATTACCCGAATTACAATAAGATAGCATGGCACATACGTGATTGCTATCAGGACCGATTTATCGAGAAATAAAAAATATTCTTGAACAAAAAACCGAATTTTTCATTTCCAATTCGAAAATGAAAAAAATAAGATTCAGATTGAATAAATTAAAAATCTTACGTTTAAAATCGACGGTATTTTCGCTGACGATTCCACTCTTACAATCGATAACGGGCAATATTTGATCCAACAAGACGTCTGGTATGTTTGGCTGGGTCGAAGAACGATCTTTTTTTTTCTTTTCTTTTCTTGCTTCAATGAAGATGCACTACCTGAAAATCAACACATGCAAATTAGTCTTAAGGCTCATTCTACTTGAAACCATGAAAAAAACGCTATTTTCGTGAATTTTTTCTGAGAATACTATTAAAGATATCGATATGGGGTTTAAACTGTTCAATAAATACACACTTTAAGTACATACAAAACAAATTTTAAATGTATTTTATGCATTTTTTGTACACGTAAAATATGTTTAAAGCCAACGCCTCGAAAAGCAGGTACCGTTGCCGTGGTCGTGAAATCTTCCCGACGGATGGTCTGAAACAAAAAAATCAAATAGTTTTATGTTCAGTATGTCTTCAGGAACCGACCTAACTAGAATATTTTATATACGTGCAAAATTAACAAAATGGCGGCTAAAATACGAAAAAAAATGCGTTTTTTTGGGTCTTTTTTTGCAATAAAAAAATAGTTCTAATCAAAATTTTAAGTTGATTGTAGTTAGGTCGGTTGGTACACACATATAGAATATGTGTTCCAAATTTCATAAGGATCGGTTCAGTACTTCTTGAGTTATCACGACCACGGTACTTGAAAATGTCGTTTCGAGAAAAACGCGTTTAAAGTTTTGGTGAGTCCGGGCCGTGCGCCGGGCGGGTCACAATAGCGCGCTCAGGTAGGTGCGTTCGAAAGGCGAAAAAGGATAGTTAGACTGCTTGGAACTTTATAAAATTTTGACCGAACATTCTTGAACATATTTACTTTCGAAAAATGTAAAAAAAAAAAAATTTTTTCAAAGTTTCAAAGTAGAATCCTGCCTTAATATATCGAGGGAGAAAATGTTAATAAGAATATGAGAAAAGTATACATCAAAGAAAGAACCTTTATTTCTCATTACGGATCCTTGTCGCCCATCGATAGTCGATTGAGTATCTGCAATTTTAATACGATTAATCCTATATAACAATTTCACCACAAACTCATGGCATATGGAAAATTATGGAAAAAGGAGGAGTCATACTTCAGCACAAAATCGTGTTTAGATAATAGTTCATGATTATGAAAAAATAAATTTGTACATAGAAGAAAATTTCGTTCCAGTACGAAATTTACTTACGAAGATTTTGTGTACAAATATTCTTTGCAAGTATATTTTGTCTGAAAGCATAATTCTGGTTTTTTCTAACTTTTCATTCCTAGCCATGAATTATATATAATATCATAAAATGTATATGTGTAATAAACGAACATTAAACTTTGTACTTACAAATATTGTCGTTCGCGTCGGTCAAGTCCGGGACGTTCCAATCTGCATCTTGCAGCACTTTTCTCTTGTACGTCTGCGGCAGTCGTGCAGCCTTTTCCTCTGCCGGGACCTCGGAATCAGATGTAAAAGCATAGCTCCGCTTGCTTATAACTTTGAGCTTCTGAACAGCTTCTTGATAATTTCCTATATAAGATGAAATGAACAGTTTCATTTGAAAAAAAAAAGAATTGAATCAAAAGGGAATTTATGTTTATTTATAAAAAAATGACTTACGTGCGGCTCCTCGAATGTTGATTGGGAACGTCGGCCAGGACTCTGGCACAGGGGCATCACATTCAACCAGAGAGTGCAGGATAGCAAGATCCTCATCTCCGTAGGGGAGAGGCATGAACTTTGTCACCAGTTCGTTCGAATCAATATCGTAGCTTATCCACTGGGACGGTACGATGTCCGTGCTTTTCAACCCGTTTTTTATTTTTTCGTCGTTGAACTCGACAATTTTATACGCAAAATTGTCTACGTATTGAATTATATTGAAATGTCGGTGGAAATATTCGTATAATATCGACAACTTTTGAGGTTAAACACAAGTGTATTCAAAATAGAATAGACATCGACAACTTTTGAGGTTCTCGAAGACAACTCGACAACTTTTGAGGGTAAACACAAGTGTATTGAAAATAGAATAGACATCGACAACTTTTGAGGTTCTCGAAGAGAGCTCGACAACTTTTGAGGTTAAACACAAGTGTATTCAAAATAAAAGAGACATTGTGTTCTTGAATATGTGTCAGTCAAATTCACGATATATATTGGTGGATAACAATCAATTTCAACTTACTTCGACGTTTTGGTCGGTCTCGAGAGATTCCATGTTATATTGAGACACGTTTAATAGCACACGTGCGTACCGGCACACTCGTCGTTCACCCGCCAAAAACTACCGCGAATGCAAAGAACGGCGACATGACACACACAGTTGTAAACGCCACAGTCGTAAATTAAAAAGGCAAAAATTTAAATGAATCATTTAATTATTTATTATGTTGTCCGTCATTAAAAATTTGAAAATTTGGCGAATATTTTCTTTAGTATTATATATATGACAATACTTGATGTTTTCAGATTTTTCTCTTAACCAGTTCTCCAGTAATTGAACGTTGCAGTTCACGTGTATTAGCATAGCGTTTTCATATATGTAAGTATATATTCCGGGCATAAAAATTCTACTTTAGTGATTAATTATTGGATAACTAGACAGAAGAAAAATGTTAGTTTTAAGGCTTTCACGGCTCTTTATGTAATGAGAAGAGTATGTGGCTTCCGGATGGAGGCCGTGTTGAGGATCAGCGTTGTGCCGACGTTTCGCAAACGTTACAGTCTGCATCATCAGGGCTGAGAGCTCTGATACTGAAGCTCTCGTGTCTCAGGTATTCCTTATATAGTTGCAGTCATCGTTCCGGATCGCTGCACCAGCCAATCAGATGTTTTAATTGATCAGCTGGTCAATTAAAAAACCGGGAGGACGGTGTGCCAAATAGGATTGACGTGATATCCTCCATCTCTATTTAGATTGTCCGGATGTTTTCGGATTTCCAAGCCTTCTCGGTGTTTCCTGGAAAAATAGCTGTTTGATGGGGCCAGACTTTGGGCTTTGTCGAACTGGATGGCATGACCAGTCTCCATCCAATGTTCGGCCAGCGCTGATTGTGTAATATGGCCATATTTGATACACCGTTGGTGTATCAAATCTTTGATCCGTGTACTGATCTTCCTCCCGGTTTCTCCTATGTACACTTTACCGCATGAGCAGGGTATCTTGTATAATCCTGGTGCACTTAATGGTGGTCTTTGGTCTTTTGCACTCGGAATCACTTGTGCTAGTTTCTTCTGAGGTTTGAAGATGACTCGCACGTTATGTTTTCCAAGGACCCTCCCTATGCGATCGGTTATGCCCTCAAGGAAGGGAAGTTGTTGCGGTTATTTGTCCTTCATTCTCCCCATCAGGTGCTGTAACCGTTTTCGGATCAGCTATTTTTCTTTTTAGATTTTTGATCGTTCTTTCGATGTTGCCTGGCTTGTAGCCATTGTCTCCTAAAACTTTTCGTAGGTGTTCTAGTTCAACCTCCAAGGAGTCTGGTTCGGAGATCGCTAGAGCTCTGTAGACCAGAGAGCTTATGACCAACTGTTTTTGGGAAGGGTGATGATGGGACGTAGCATGGAGGTATCTATCCGTATGCGTTGGCTTCCGGTAAACTTTATGCCCCAAAGTGCCATCGCTTTTCCGTTGAACCAGTACATCCAGAAAAGGGATTTGATTTTCCTGTTCTATCTCCATGGTGAATAGAATATTGGGGTGCTGGGAGTTGAGGAAGGTTAAGAAATGATTGAGGTTTTCTTTGCCGTGTCTCCAAATGACGAAGGTGTCATCGACATATCGGAACCAGGTGGAGGGCTTGAGGGAAGCTCTTGCAGAATTCTGTTCTCGAAGTTCTCCATAAAGATGTTGGCGATGATAGGGGAAATAGGGGAACCCATGGCTGCGCCTGAAGTTTGTTCATAAAACTGGGATTGAAATTGGAAATATGTAGAGTTTACGCAATGTTCTATGAGGGGCAGTAGGTTAGGGGCAACTTTTTTGGAGTTTTTGACTATGCTTAGGGTTTCATTGGTTGAGACGTTTGTAAACAGGGATACAACATCGAAACTCACTAAAATGTCTTCTGGTTGTACCTTGATAGTCTGGATCTTGTTCACAAAATCCCACCTCCATAAAGCTAGCAGAGCAAACTCCCGAAAATGGATTTAATTGATATCAAAAGTTTGTGCGTTTTATGTGCTAAATTTGTGCTCCATTTAAAATTTTTGTGCTCTTACCGTTTGGCGGGCCATTAGAAATCAAAAGTGCTCTGTTGGCTTGCCATCAAGCTAGCAGAGCACTTAATGATATTTGGCATATCTAAGAATGAAACTACGTGATATTTATGTGCTTTTTATGTGCTTTGCGAATATCGAACAGCCAAACCCCTATTTCTTTTTCGCCCGATATAGACCCTTTAAAAACCCCAAATTAAGAGATTTTGCCATTTTTGGATATACTGACATGAAAATACATAATATTTATGTGCTTTTTATGTGCTCTACGAATATTCAAGAGCCAAACCGCTAAAACGCAAATTTCTCCCAAAACCATCTCCACAAGACCCAAATTACCCGCGAATACGAGTGCTGGTTATTTTTTTGATATCGCAAAATCAAAGTAATCCACATTTATGTGTTTTTTATGTGCTCTATGAATATCCAAGAGCCAAACCGCTAAAACGCAAATTTCTCCCAAAACCACCCCTACAAGACCCAAGCTGCCGGCCAATACGAGTAATGGTTATTTTTTTCATATCGAAAAATCAAAGTAGTCCACATTTATGTGCTTTTTATGTGCTCAATCAATATCCAAGAGCCAAACCGCTAACAGGTAAATTTCTCCCAAAACCACCCCTACAAGACCAGAGCTACCCGCCAATACGAGTATTGGTTATTTTTTCGATATCGCTAGATCAAAGTAGTCCACGATTATGTGCTTTTTATGTGCTCTACGAATATGCAAGAGCCGAACCGCCAAAACGCAAATTTCTCCCAAAACCACCCCTACAAGACCCAAGCTACCCGCCAATACGAGTATTGGTTATTCTTGCGATATCGCAAAATGAAACCAGTCCACATTTATGTGCTTTTTATGTGCTCTACGAATATCCATGAGCCAAACCGCTAAAACAAGAATTTCTCCAAAAACCACCTCTACAAGACCCAAACTACCCACCAATACGACCTCCATAAACCTAGCAGAGCAATCTCCCGAAAATGGATTTAATTGATATCAAAATTTTGTGCTTTTTATGTGCTAATTTTGTGCTCCATTTAAAATTTTTGTGCTCTTACCGTTTAGCGGGAAATAAGAAATCAAAAGTGCTCTGCTGGCTTGCCATCAAGCTAGCAGAGCACTTAATGATATTTGGCTTATTTAAGAATGAAACTACGTGATATTTATGTGCTTTTTATGTGCTTTGCGAATATCGAACAGCCAAACCCCTATTTTTTTTTTCACCCGATTTACACCCTTAAAAAACCCCCAAATAAGAGAATTTACCATTTTTTGGATATACTGACATGAAAATACATAATATTTATGTGCTTTTTATGTGCTCTACGAATATTCAAGAGCCAAACCGCTAAAACGCAAATTTCTCCCAAAACCACCCCCACAAGACCCAAATTACCCACCAATACGAGTAATGGTTATTTTTTCGATATCGCAAAATCAAAGTAGTCCACATTTATGTGCTTTTTATGTGCTAATTTTGTGTTCCATTTAACATTTTTGTGCTCTTACCGTTTAGCGGGAAATTAGAAATCAAAAGTGCTCTGCTGGCTTGCCATCAAGCTAGCAGAGCACTTAATGATATTTGGCTTATTTAAGAATGAAACTACGTGATATTTATGTGCTTTTTATGTGCTTTGCGAATATCGAACAGCCAAACCCCTATTTTTTTTCGCCCGATTTACACCCTTAAAAAACCCCCAAATAAGAGAATTTAGCATTTTTTGGATATACTGACATGAAAATACATAATATTTATGTGCTTTTTATGTGCTCTACGAACATTCAAGAGCCAAACCGCTAAAACGCAAATTTCTCCCAAAACCACCCCCACAAGACCCAAATTACCCACCAATACGAGTAATGGTTATTTTTTCGATATCGCTAAATCAAAGTAGTCCACATTTATGTGCTTTTTATGTGCTAATTTTGTGTTCCATTTAACATTTTTGTGCTCTTACCGTTTAGCGGGAAATTAGAAATCAAAAGTGCTCTGCTGGCTTGCCATCAAGCTAGCAGAGCACTTAATGATATTTGGCTTATCTAAGAACGAAACTACGTGATATTTATGTGCTTTTTATGTGCTTTGCGAATATCGAACAGCCAAACCCCTATGTTTTTTTTCGCCCGATTTACACCCTTAAAAAACCCCCCAAATAAGAGAATTTACCATTTTATGGATATACTGACATGAAAATACATAATATTTATGTGCTTTTTATGTGCTCTACGAATATTCAAGAGCCAAACCGCTAAAACGCAAATTTCTCCCAAAACCACCCCCACAAGACCCAAATTACCCGCCAATACGAGTAATGGTTATTTTTTCGATATCGCAAAATCAAAGTAGTCCACATTTATGTGCTTTTTATGTGCTAATTTTGTGTTCCATTTAACATTTTTGTGCTCTTACCGTTTAGCGGGAAATTAGAAATCAAAAGTGCTCTGCTGGCTTGCCATCAAGCTAGCAGAGCACTTAATGATATTTGGCTTATCTAAGAACGAAACTACGTGATATTTGTGCGTTGCGAATATCGAACAGCCAAACCCCTATTTTTTTTTCGCCCGATTTACACCCTTAAAAAACCCCCAAATAAGAGAATTTACCATTTTTGGATATACTGACATGAAAATACATAATATTTATGTGCTTTTTATGTGCTCTACGAATATTCAAGAGCCAAACCGCTAAAACGCAAATTTCTCCCAAATCCACCCCCACAAGACCCAAATTACCGGCCAATACGAGTAAGCTAAACGGTAAGAGCACAATTTTTTTTAATGGAACACAAAATTAGCACATAAAAAGCACATAAATGTGAACTACTTTGATTTTGCGATATCGAAAAAATAACCATTACTCCCATTGGCGGGTAGCTTGGGTCTCGTAGGGGTGGTTTTCGGAGAAATTTTCGTTTTAGAGGTTTGGCTCTTAGATACTCGTAGAGCACATAAAAAGCACATAAATGTGGACTACTTTGATCTAGCGATATCGAAAAAATAACCAGTACTCGTATTGGCGGGTAGCTTGGGTCTTGTAGGGGTGGTTTTGGGAGAAATTAGCGTTTTAGCGGTTTGGCTCTTGGATATTCATAGAGCATATAAAAAGCACATAAATGTGGACTTCTTTGATTTTGCGATATCGAAAAAATAACCATTACTCCTATTGGCGGGTAATTTGGGTCTTGTGGGGGTGGTTTTGGGAGAAATTAGCGTTTTAGCGGTTTGGCTCTTGGATATTCATAGAGCACATAAAAAGCACATAAATGTGGACTACTTTGATTTTGCGATATCGAAAAAATAACCATTACTCGTATTGGCGGGTAATTTGGGTCTTGTGGGGGTGGTTTTGGGAGAAATTTGCGTTTAAGCGGTTTGGCTCTTGAATATTCATAGAGCACATAAAAAGCACATAAATATTATGTATTTTCATGTCAGTATATCCAAAAAATGGTAAATTCTCTTATTTGGGGGTTTTTTAAGGGTCTAAATCGGGCGAAAAAAAAATAGGGGTTTGGCTGTTCGATATGCGCAAAGCACATAAAAAGCACATAAAAATCACGTAGTTTCGTTCTTAGATAAGCCAAATATCATTAAGTGCTCTGCTAGCTTGATGGCAAGCCAGCAGAGCACTTTTGATTTCTAATTTCCCGCTAAACGGTAAGAGCACAAAAATGTTAAATGGAACACAAAATTAGCACATAAAAAGCACATAAATGTGGACTACTTTGATTTTGCGATATCGAAAAAATAACCGTTACTCGTATTGGCGGTTAATTTGGGTCTTGTGGGGGTGGTTTTGGGAGAAATTTGCGTTTTAGCGGTTTGGCTCTTGAATATTCGTAGAGCACATAAAAAGCACATAAATATTATGTATTTTCATTTCAGTATATGCAAAAAATGGTAAATTCCCTTATTTGGGGGTTCTTTAAGGGTGTAAATCGGGCGAAAAAAAATAGGGGTTTGGCTGTTCGATATTTGCAAAGCACATAAAAAGCACATAAATATTACGTAGTTTCGTTCTTAGATAAGCCAAATATCATTAAGTGCTCTGCTAGCTTGATGGCAAGCCAGCAGAGCACTTTTGATTTATAATTTCCCGCTAAACGGTAAGAGCACAAAAATGTTAAATGGAACACAAAATTAGCACATAAAAAGCACATAAATGTGGACTACTTTGATTTTGCGATATCGAAAAAATAACCGTTACTCGTATTGGCGGTTAATTTGGGTCTTGTGGGGGTGGTTTTGGGAGAAATTTGCGTTTCAGCGGTTTGGCTCTTGAATATTCGTAGAGCACATAAAAAGCACATAAATATTATGTATTTTCATGTCAGTATATCCAAAAAATGGTAAATTCCCTTATTTGGGGTTTTTTTAAGGGTGTAAATCGGGCGAAAAAAAAATAGGGGTTTGGCTGTTCGATATTCGCAAAGCACATAAAAAGCACATAAATATCACGTAGTTTCGTTCTTAGATAAGCCAAATATCAATAAGTGCTCTGCTGGCTTGCCATCAAGCTAGCAGAGCACTTAATGATATTTGGCTTATCTAAGAACGAAACTACGTGATATTTGTGCGTTGCGAATATCGAACAGCCAAACCCCTATTTTTTTTTCGCCCGATTTACACCCTTAAAAAACCCCCAAATAAGAGAATTTACCATTTTTGGATATACTGACATGAAAATACATAATATTTATGTGCTTTTTATGTGCTCTACGAATATTCAAGAGCCAAACCGCTAAAACGCAAATTTCTCCCAAATCCACCCCCACAAGACCCAAATTACCGGCCAATACGAGTAAGCTAAACGGTAAGAGCACAATTTTTTTTAATGGAACACAAAATTAGCACATAAAAAGCACATAAATGTGAACTACTTTGATTTTGCGATATCGAAAAAATAACCATTACTCCCATTGGCGGGTAGCTTGGGTCTCGTAGGGGTGGTTTTCGGAGAAATTTTCGTTTTAGAGGTTTGGCTCTTAGATACTCGTAGAGCACATAAAAAGCACATAAATGTGGACTACTTTGATCTAGCGATATCGAAAAAATAACCAGTACTCGTATTGGCGGGTAGCTTGGGTCTTGTAGGGGTGGTTTTGGGAGAAATTAGCGTTTTAGCGGTTTGGCTCTTGGATATTCATAGAGCATATAAAAAGCACATAAATGTGGACTTCTTTGATTTTGCGATATCGAAAAAATAACCATTACTCCTATTGGCGGGTAATTTGGGTCTTGTGGGGGTGGTTTTGGGAGAAATTAGCGTTTTAGCGGTTTGGCTCTTGGATATTCATAGAGCACATAAAAAGCACATAAATGTGGACTACTTTGATTTTGCGATATCGAAAAAATAACCATTACTCGTATTGGCGGGTAATTTGGGTCTTGTGGGGGTGGTTTTGGGAGAAATTTGCGTTTAAGCGGTTTGGCTCTTGAATATTCATAGAGCACATAAAAAGCACATAAATATTATGTATTTTCATGTCAGTATATCCAAAAAATGGTAAATTCTCTTATTTGGGGGTTTTTTAAGGGTCTAAATCGGGCGAAAAAAAAATAGGGGTTTGGCTGTTCGATATGCGCAAAGCACATAAAAAGCACATAAAAATCACGTAGTTTCGTTCTTAGATAAGCCAAATATCATTAAGTGCTCTGCTAGCTTGATGGCAAGCCAGCAGAGCACTTTTGATTTCTAATTTCCCGCTAAACGGTAAGAGCACAAAAATGTTAAATGGAACACAAAATTAGCACATAAAAAGCACATAAATGTGGACTACTTTGATTTTGCGATATCGAAAAAATAACCGTTACTCGTATTGGCGGTTAATTTGGGTCTTGTGGGGGTGGTTTTGGGAGAAATTTGCGTTTTAGCGGTTTGGCTCTTGAATATTCGTAGAGCACATAAAAAGCACATAAATATTATGTATTTTCATTTCAGTATATGCAAAAAATGGTAAATTCCCTTATTTGGGGGTTCTTTAAGGGTGTAAATCGGGCGAAAAAAAATAGGGGTTTGGCTGTTCGATATTTGCAAAGCACATAAAAAGCACATAAATATTACGTAGTTTCGTTCTTAGATAAGCCAAATATCATTAAGTGCTCTGCTAGCTTGATGGCAAGCCAGCAGAGCACTTTTGATTTATAATTTCCCGCTAAACGGTAAGAGCACAAAAATGTTAAATGGAACACAAAATTAGCACATAAAAAGCACATAAATGTGGACTACTTTGATTTTGCGATATCGAAAAAATAACCGTTACTCGTATTGGCGGTTAATTTGGGTCTTGTGGGGGTGGTTTTGGGAGAAATTTGCGTTTCAGCGGTTTGGCTCTTGAATATTCGTAGAGCACATAAAAAGCACATAAATATTATGTATTTTCATGTCAGTATATCCAAAAAATGGTAAATTCCCTTATTTGGGGGTTCTTTAAGGGTGTAAATCGGGCGAAAAAAAAATAGGGGTTTGGCTGTTCAATATTCGCAAAGCACATAAAAAGCACATAAATATCACGTAGTTTCGTTCTTAGATAAGCCAAATATCATTAAGTGCTCTGCTAGCTTGATGGCAAGCCAGCAGATCACTTTTGATTTCTAATTTCCCGCTAAACGGTAAGAGCACAAAAATTTTTAATGGAACACAAAATAAGCACATAAAAAGCACATAAATGTGGACTACTTTGATTTTGCGATATCGAAAAAATAACCATTACTCGTATTGGCGGGTAATTTGGGTCTTGTGGGGGTGGTTTTGGGAGAAATTTGCGTTTTAGCGGTTTGGCTCTTGAATATTCGTAGAGCACATAAAAAGCACATAAATATTATGTATTTTCACGTCAGTATATCCAAAAAATGGTAAATTCTCTTATTTGGGGGTTTTTTAAGGGTGTAAATCGGGCGAAAAAAATAGGGGTTTGGCTGTTCGATATTCGCAAAGCACATAAAAAGCACATAAATATCACGTAGTTTCGTTCTTAGATAAGCCAAATATCATTAAGTGCTCTGCTAGCTTGATGGCAAGCCAGCAGAGCACTTTTGATTTCTAATTTCCCGCTAAACGGTAAGAACACAAAAATTTTTAATGGAACACAAAATTAGCACACAAAAAGCACATAAATGTGGACTACTTTGATTTCGCGATATCGAAAAAATAGCCAAAACTCGTATTTGCCGGTAGCTTGGGTCTTGTAGGGGTGGTTTTGAGAGAAATTTGCGTTTTATCGGTTTGGCTCTTGGATATTCATAGAGCACATAAAAAGCACATAAATGTGGACTACTTTGATTTTGCGATATCGAAAAAATAACCATTACTCCCATTGGCGGGTAGCTTGGGTCTCGTAGGGGTGGTTTTCGGAGAAATTTTCGTTTTAGAGGTTTGGCTCTTAGATACTCGTAGAGCACATAAAAAGCACATAAATGTGGACTACTTTGATCTAGCGATATCGAAAAAATAACCAATACTCGTATTGGCGGGTAGCTTGGGTCTTGTAGGGGTGGTTTTGGGAGAAATTTGCGTTTTAGCGGTTTGGCTCTTGGATATTCATAGAGCACATAAAAAGCACATAAATGTGGACTTCTTTGATTTTGCGATATTGAAAAAATAACCATTACTCCTGTTGGCGGGTAATTTGGGTCTTGTGGGGGTGGTTTTGGGAGAAATTTGCGTTTTAGCGGTTTGGCTCTTGAATATTCGTAGAGCACATAAAAAGCACATAAATATTATGTATTTTCATGTCAGTATATCCAAAAAATGGTAAATTCCCTTATTTGGGGTTTTTTTAAGGGTGTAAATCGGGCGAAAAAAAAATAGGGGTTTGGCTGTTCGATATTCGCAAAGCACATAAAAAGCACATAAATATCACGTAGTTTCGTTCTTAGATAAGCCAAATATCAATAAGTGCTCTGCTAGCTTGATGGCAAGCCCGCAGAGCACTTTTGATTTCTAATTTCCCGCTAAACGGTAAGAGCACAAAAATTTTAAATGGAGCACAAAATTAGCACATAAAAAGCACAAAATTTTGATATCAATTAAATCCATTTTCGGGAGATTGCTCTGCTAGCTTTATGGAGGTACCAATACGAGTATTGGTGATTTTTTCGATATCGCTAAATCAAAGTAGTCCACATTTATGTGCTCTCGGAATATCTAAGAGCCGAATCGCTAAAACGCAAATTTCTCAAAAAACCACCCTTACCAGACCCAAGCTACCCGGCAATACGAGTATTGGTTATTTTTGCGATATCGCAAAATCAAACCAGTGCACATTTATGTGCTTTTTATGTGCTCTACGAATATCCATGAGCCAAAACGCTAGAATAAGAATTTCTCCCAAAACCACCTCTACAAGACCCAAACGACCCACCAATACGAGTATTGGCTATTTTTTCGATATTGCTAAATTAAAGTAGTCCACATTTATGTGCTTTTTATGTCCTCTACGAATATCCAAGAGCCGAACCGCTAAAACGAAAATTTCTCCCAAAACCACCCCTACAAGTCCCAAGCTATCCGCAAATACGAGTATTGGCTATTTTTTCGATATCACAAAATCAAAGTAGTCCACATTAATGTGCTTTGTATGTGCTAATTTTGTGCTCCATTAAAAATTTTTGTGCTCTTACCGTTTAGCGGGTAATTAGAAATCAAAAGTGCTCTGTTGGCTTACCATCAAGCTAGCAGAGCACTTAATGATATTTGGCATATCTAAGAATGAAACTACGTAATATTTATGTGCTCTTTATGTGCTTTGCGAATATCGAACATCCAAACCCCTATTTGTTTTTTCGGCCGATATAGACCCTCAAAAAACCCCCACATAAGAGCATGTACCATTTTTTGGATATACTGAAATGAAAATACATCATATTTATGTGCTTTTTATGTGCTCTACGAATATTCAAGAGTCAAACCGCTAAAACGCAAATTTCTCCCAAAACCACCCCCACAAGACCCAAATTACCCGCCAATACGAGTAATGGTTATGTTTTCGATATCACAAAATCAAAGTAGTCCACATTTATGTGCTTTTTGTGTGCTCTACGAATATGCAAGAGCAGAACCGCTAAAACGCAAATTTCTCCCAAAACCACCTCTACAAGACTCGAGCTACCCGCCAATACGAGTATTGGTTATTTTTTAGATATCGCTAAATCAAAGTAGTCCACATTTATGTGCTTTTTATGTGCTCTGCGAATATCCCAGAGCCAAACCGCTAAAACGGAAATTTCTCCCAAAACCATCTCTACAAGACCCAAACTACCCATCAATACTCGTATTGGCGGGTAGCTTGGGTCTTGTAGGGGTGGTTCTGGGAGAAATTTGCGTTGTGGCGGTTTGGCTCATGGATATTCGTAGAGCACATAAAAAGCACATAAATGTGGACTGGTTTGATTTTGCGATATCGCAAAAATAACCAATACCCGTATTGGCGGGTAGCTTGAGTCTTGTAGAGGTGGTTTTGGGAGAAATTTGCGTTTTAGCGGTTCGGCTCTTGCATATTCGTAGAGCACATAAAAAGCACATAAATGTGGACTACTTTGATTTTGTGATATCGAAAACATAACCATTACTCGTATTGGTGGGTAATTTGGGTCTTGTGGGGGTGGTTTTGGGAGAAATTTGCGTTTTAGCGGTTTGACTCTTGAATATTCGTAGAGTACATAAAAAGCACATAAATATTATGTATTTTCATGTCAGTATATCCAAAAAATGGTAAATTCTCTTATTTGGGGGTTTTTTAAGGGTGTAAATCGGGCGAAAAAAAAATAGGGGTTTGGCTGTTCGATATTCGCAAAGCACATAAAAAGCACATAAATATCACGTAGTTTCGTTCTTAGATAAGCCAAATATCATTAAGTGCTCTGCTAGCTTGATGGCAAGCCAACAGAGCACTTTTGATTTCTAATTTCCCGCTAAACGGTAAGAGCACAAAATTTTTTAATGGAACACAAAATTAGCACACAAAAAGCACATAAATGTGGACTGCTTTGATTTTGCGATATCGAAAAAATAGCCAATACTCGTATTTGCCGGTAGCTTGGGTCTTGTAGGGGTGGTTTTGAGAGAAATTTGCGTTTAAGCGGTTTGGCTCTTGGATATTCATAGAGCACATAAAAAGCACATAAATGTGGACTACTTTGATTTTGCGATATCGAAAAAATAACCATTACTCCCATTGGCGGGTAGCTTGGGTCTCGTAGGAGTGGTTTTCGGAGAAATTTTCGTTTTAGAGGTTTGACTCTTAGATATTCGTAGAGCACATAAAAAGCACATAAATGTGGACTACTTTGATCTAGCGATATCGAAAAAATAACCAGTACTCGTATTGGCAGGTAGCTTGGGTCTTGTAGGGGTGGTTTTGGGAGAAATTTGCGTTTTAGCGGTTTGGCTCTTGGATATCCATAGAGCACATAAAAAGCACCTAAATGTGGACTTCTTTGATTTTGCGATATTGAAAAAATAACCATTACTCCTGTTGGCGGGTAATTTGGGTCTTGTGGGGGTGGTTTTGGGAGAAATTTTCGTTTTAGCGGTTTGGCTCTTGGATATTCATAGAGCACATAAAAAGCACATAAATGTAGACTAAGGTAAATGTCCCAATTATTGAACAGCTAAGGATCTGGGGGATTGAATTCGGTGAGAAAAAAAAATAAAATCAAGAAAAAACCATCGCTTTCATGTTCAAATGATACTTTGATATTTTTACTTTCGAAAAATCACCCTTTAAATTATTTTTAAATGATTTTAAATGGAAAAAAAGAATAACAATGTGAAGAATGCAAATGTCCCAATTATTGAACACTGGAAGTGCCTATGTCCCTAATATTGAACAGGCATGTCCCAGTTATTGAACACTCTCGAGAGTTCTTTTTCCGTTCTAAAAATATTATTTTGGGTACAATATTGAGAAATAAAAGCAAAATGAAACGCTTAAATAATCTTTTGTTAATCATGTAAAAATACAAAAATATATATTTAGTCTCTTTTGAAAGGTTTTTGGTTCATTCGCATTTGGTTTGTTTTTGCTTTTCAACTCGAAATTTTCTTTTCTTTTCAGCTTCCTCGTTTTCATATTCTGTTTTTGTTTGATTTTGTCGCAGCTTGGCTTCCTGAAATATCGGAGAGCAAAAAATATTGAACAGTAAATTCGTATTTTTAGGTTACATTTAGGTTATATTCTCTTTTTACTTTCCTTTTTATGTTTATTGCACGAAAATACAAATGAAAAATATATTTGACGATCTTAGAGTTATTATTAAAAGAATAGAGGTAAGTTTATTCACGAACTTACAGTTTTAGTTTGAATAAATCCGATTCACACGATCTGTCACACGTTAACTGTCTCGATGTTTTGATGGGTTTAATGACGCCAACTTGGAGAATTCGAGTGTTCAATAATTGGGACACACTGCATTTTCTATGTCCCAATGATCGAACACCGTATTTTTTAACAAATAATTAAATAAAGTTTTTTCATAAAAATTGTAATTTGTAAGAAATTTTCTGAGGAACCTGAAACGCCTTTACTTTTTGAGATGCGACAGTTTTTGAATTTTTTATGCCCTTACGCATGAAGCGGCGCGTCTTAGCAAAAACGATAAGCAGTTACCACGAGACGTCAAAACGAGTCACCGTTGCTGATTAAATAATTTTTTTCTCTATTAATTAAAGCTTTTTTTGCATAAGTAAGGTAACATTTCGATAGCTAGAAGTTCCATATATGTAATGAAATTTTATAAATAAGTAAATGCATGCAGCCGAATGAGAAATAATTAGAATACAAGATACTGTTCAATAATTGGGACCTGTTCAATAATTGGGACATTTACCTTACTTTGATTTTGCGATATCGAAAAAATAACCATTACTCGTATTGGCGGGTAATTTGGGTCTTGTGGGGGTGGTTTTGGGAGAAATTTGCTTTTTAACGGTTTGGCTCTTGAATATTCGTAGAGCACATTAAAAGCACATAAATATTATGTATTTTCATGTCAGTATATCCAAAAAAATGGTAAATTCTCTTATTTCGGGGTTTTTTAAGAGTGTAAATCGGGCGAAAAAAAAATAGGGGTTTGGCCGTTCGATATTCGCAAAGCACATAAAAAGCACATAAATATCACGTAGTTTCATTCTTAAATAAGCCAAATATCATTAAGTGCTCTGCTAGCTTGATGGCAAGCCAGCAGAGCACTTTTGATTTATAATTTCCCGCTAAACGGTAAGAGCACAAAAATGTTTAATGGAACACAAAATTAGCACAGAAAAAGCACATAAATGTGGACTACTTTGATTTTGCGATATCGAAAAAATAACCATTACTCGTATTGGCGGGTAATTTGTGTCTTGTGGGGGTGGTTTTGGGAGAAATTTGCGTTTTAGCGGTTTGGCTCTTGAATATTCGTAGAGTACATAAAAAGCACATAAATATTATGTATTTTCATGTCAGTATATCCAAAAAATGGTAAATTCTCTTATTTGGGGGTTTTTTAAGGGTGTAAATCGGGCGAAAAAAAATAGGGGTTTGGCTGTTCGATATTCGCAAAGCACATAAAAAGCACATAAATATCACGTAGTTTCGTTCTTAGATAAGCCAAATATCATTAAGTGCTCTGCTAGCTTGATGGCAAGCCAGCAGAGCACTTTTGATTTCTAATTTCCCGCTAAACGGTAAGAGCACAAAAATTTTAAATGGAGCACAAAATTAGCACATAAAAAGCACAAAATTTTGATATCAATTAAATCCCTTTTCGGGAGATTGCTCTGCTAGCTTTATGAAGGTTTTTTTAAATATTACATCTGCACATGTTTTCACAGACTCATAAATACTTTTCAAAATTATTGAATATGTAGTCTCAGTAAGAAACCTTGGCATGTCCATAAGTCCGCAAAATTTTTGTGCTCCAGCCAATCCTATGCCGAGAACTTGCATGGTGAATATAAATCGACGATTTATTTCATACGAATGTTCCAAAAAAGGAGAAGATGGTATCAAATTATCTGCACATGAGTCACATTTCACAACGATTTTGAAGCCTAGTCATCTTGCCCTTGTCGTTTCAAATGTAATATTTTCATTACACGTTTTGCACTTCACGAAATTTGAAATAGCAGCAAACACAACCCAAAAGTTCAAAATCCTATATTCAATATTAGGACTTTGATTCACAGTCATATCAATATTATTTTTCAGTTTCTTCGCAGACGTGCTGAAACTTTCAGTTTCCATTTCGGCCAGGTTGGGGTTAAAAACACCCTTCCTTTTTTTTCGGTCGAGATTTCCGTAAATTATCACTGCTTCTTGTTTGTCGCTAACCTTTTTTTCGATCCATTTTTTAATGTAAAATGAATAAAAACTGCGCTTATAATATTATGAACGGCGGAATATACGTCTTATATAGTCGAACTTTCGAGCTACACTGACGAGTTTAGACCATAACAGACAACGAAAATACGTTTTTATAAATTTCAGTCTATTATATGAACGTTGTGAATGCCAGGTATACGACCCTTTTCATCGAACAATGCATTGAAGGTCGGAGGGAGGGTCGAGCGCGCCAGACGGCAGACTAGCCGGTCGTTTACACAACGGATTCTTCTCTTTCAACGCTCATATCTCAGTCAATTTTGTTCGGATCGACTTGAAATTTTCAGGACATATTCTCAGATACTTATACTTCAAAAAAATGCAATAAAAAAAACGATTTTTGCAAAATCGCAAGTGGGGGTAACCCCTTAACCCCTTAGCAGTCAGGTGAAAATGAGATTTTAGTGCCATTTTTGAGTTGGAAAAAAAATTTTATAAATTTACCCTACAATTTCAGTATTACAGTTTTTGAGGTTGCTGAATCCGAATCTGGAATCAGATTTACAAAATTCAAAATGGCGCATCCATTATGGTGGATGCAAATTCGAAAAATAGTTAGATTCTGACGAAACTAAGTATCTTACGATTTTCGAGGTTGCTGAATCCCAATCTGAAATCAGATTTCTAAAATTCAAATTGGCCATAATCCAGTATGGCGGGAGAAATTTCGAAAAGCAGCTGGATTTCGACAAAAATTTGTATCTTCAGATGTTTCTGGTCGAGAATTTCGAATTTGAGTCCTGACTCTAAGTATTTGAGGCTCGGAAACATGATGAATAGAAATTGACCAAACAAACTGAAAGAAAAAGACAATATGGAAAAGACCAAAGATAGAGAACAAAAAAAAAATGAATAAAATCAAAATCGAAAAAAAAAATGATAAAAAATTGAAAATACAAAAAGAAACAAAAACTTTTCAAATTCTAAAAGTACAAAAAAAAATTGAATGCGAAAAAAAAAAAAAAATCTGTATATAGTACAGTCGTGCTGTCGCTGAAAAAGCCTGGAATCGGAGAAAATTAGAAAACGGCTGGTTTTTTAACAGGTGTTTTTGTAGGTGCCGCGGGTGCTAAATCCAAGTTTGCCTAAAAATCGGGGTGTAGGGTTCTTTTTTAGGGGATGAAAGGAGAAGGGGGTGGATTAATGCCAAACTACAACCCCTACTAGGTCGCCGCCGTGAGACAAAATGTCAGAAAAATCCGGGCTTTAGTTTTGTCCACAGCGCCGAAGTTCTGGAAGTTCATTTTGGGGGTGAAAAAGTGGGGTGAAAATTTTAAAAATCAGTTTTAATTCAATAACTCTTATAAAAAAAAATCGTACACTTTTTGTTCAAATGGGAAGTTGTAGCCCTTGAAAAGACGCGTCGATCGAGTATTCGATCATCACTTTCCGATAATATCTTCACCCCCAAAACAATAGTTAAAAAACCAAAAGAAAAAGTGTTTATTGAATAACTCAAAAACAATCGGTTTTTCGGGTATGGTTCAAACTTACGAAATGTAGAGAATAATTTTATCCATATTTTCGTTGCTATGGACCACCCTTGAATTTTGATTTTCCAACCCCTCTCGGAGGTTTAACATTCAAAATGAAATTCTGGGAAAACTATTGACCGCACGAATTCGCCGCCATGGAAGAATTTGTAGCTCGAACCCTCAGCTACATTTTTTTTCCAAAGCGCCAAACTTGTATCTCTTTAGTTTCGGTCAATAGTTTTCCCAGAATTTTATTTTCAATTTTCAACCCCTGAGAGGGGTTCGAAAAGGCAAAATTCAAGGGTTGTCCATAGGAACGAAAATATAGAGAAAATTATCCTCTACATTTCGTACATTTGAACCATCCCCGAAAAATCGATTGTTTTTGAGTTATTCAATAAAAATTTTTTTTGTTAATTCTTCAACAATTTTTTTGGGGGTGAAGATATTATTAGAGAGGGTTTATCGAATACTCGATCGACGCGTCTTTTCAAGGGCTACAACGTTTCTATTTGAACAAAAATTGTATGAATTTGTCCCAAAGAGTTATCGAATGAAAACTGATTTTTCAAAATTTCACCCCACTTTTTCACCCCCAAAATGAACTTCCACGATTTCGGCGCTATGGACAAAAATAAAACCCGGATTTTTCTGAACATTTTGTCTCCCGGCGCCGACCTCGTGGGGGTTGTAGTTTGGAATTAATCCACCCCCAACCCTTAAAAAAAACCCTACACCCCTATTTTTAGGCAAACTTGGTTTTAACACCCGTGGCACCTACAAAATCACCTGTCAAAAAACGAGCCTTCTTCTAATTTTTTCCGATTCCAATATACAGCACGACTGTACTAATAGTAGAAACAAATTTAAAAAATACAGGAAGCACAAAAAATAAGTTCATACAAAAAGTACTAAAAGAAAATACAAAATCGGAGTCAACAACCGCCACGTCCTTGATTTGTGACTCTGGGTTCATCAGAGAGCGGGATATAAAACAAAAAAAAATTCATTTACATTTTTCACTGTGGACAATTTGTCATAAATATTATGATAAATTTTCATTCGTCATAATGCATCCGAGCTTCAGATCTTATAGCTAGGATTCATTCGAAATTCGCGACCACAAACATCTGAAAATACAAATTTTTGTCGAAATCTAACTACTTTTCGAATTTTCTCCCGCCATATTGGATCTGCAATTTCTGAATTAAAAAAATCAGATTTCAGATTCGGATTCAGCGACCTCAAAAACCATAATATATAGACATTCCTCGAAATCAATATATTTATCTAATTTGCGTCCGTCATATTGGATCCGCCATATTGAATTTTAGAAATTCGCTTTCAGATTCGGATACTGCGACCTCAAAAACCATCACATACTCACTTTCGTTGGAATCAAACTTTTTTTGGAATTTGCATCTGCCATATTGGATCCGCCACTGATGTCACTGTAACTGATAATCAAGGGGTTTTTATCAGACCTGAAACGGGGAGGGGTGGTTATCGCGCAATGCGAGTGCATTCTGGACTTCACTTAGGTCACGAGCTAAAAGGATAAAACCAACGCCAAAATGAAGGGCTTGAAAAGTTGAAACAATATATGTTGGGTTGCTTAAAAAACGGTTACAACCCTTGGCAACCATGGTATTATTTTTTGACGCTCGGTTAGCTCCCTGAAAGGATGAAACCAACGCTAAATTAAAATTTCCTTTAACATAATAAATAAGTTTGCTACCTCGCAAATCGATAGCGATAGTTGGCAACCGATTTTGAGCACATCCCGTTCCGCACGTTGCATGTCCCATTATGGCTCTAGGTGTCCCATATTTTTTTCGGCGCTACTAATTTTAAATATTCGAGTTGTAAATTAGATTAAATGTGTAATTTTTCATTAATTTATTATTAAATACAATTTAAAAAAAATTTAATATACAAAAAATACAAAATTTCTAAGCACAATAGTATTAAAAAAATACTTTTCTTTCAATGTGTCACATATTTGCTATGTGATCATTGTAAAGATTTTTTTTTATATTCTAAGAATGTTTTGTTTATTACAACTTTTGAGTACATTCTTTATACATGCGTTTATGGCTAAATAGATATTCTATACTCTCATTATAACATAGAGAGGGTTCAGTGGCCGTCGGTTCTGGAGATTTTCATACCTGGCTCGAATAGGCGAAAATAAGGAGGGGACGAAATACGGCAAGTTGGCGCTAAGATCCGACGTTGAAGCAGAATTTGTTAAAACTAACGAAGCCGATTATGAATGCTATCATGAGGAGGCAGATACGAGGATTATATATCACATGAGCAAATTGATAAATGTTTTATTTCTCTGCTATCTGCTGTCAGCATGCATACTTCAAGTGTTCCGATACAGATATTCTCATTATTTTATTGTATATACTTCAATCATGATCAAGTGTTCCGATACAGATATTCGCATTATTTTATTGGGAAATATTTATAAATATTGCGTCAACTGACCACCCCTCAAAAATATCGGGCGTTTGTTTATGTAGGTCATTATCAGGGTTTTACGCGTTTACAGAGTGTTACTATGATGCTTGTTCTTTCAAAAAAGAGTATACCAAGCCATTCGATATTCTAATGAAAAACGAAAAAATCCAAGACGTATTCAATACGTTAATCAATGTTAACGATGTCAACAATGATAAAAAATGGAAATTTTGCAAGAGTATACGTCACCTTTGTGAAGTTGGCAACTGACTTTACAGAAAGTAACTTTTTTTTTTGTATTCGTTTGTACTCTGTTTGTACCCGTTTGTACCGCTTTAAATTTCGTTTGTACCTTAAGGGGGAAAAAAGTACGAGGGTATGGAAAAATGAACCGCAACTCATTTGGAGCTAAACAATTTTAATAGACGTGATTGAAAAGAGTATCTTTTGTACCCATCTGTACCGTTGAAATTAAAAAAAAAAAATGTTTCAAACTTTTTTTTGGAAAAAAATGTTCGATTTTTTTTTTAATTTCCGTTTGTACCGACAAGTATATCGTTTGTACAATCTAGCAATTGTTTCTACTCGTTCGTATCGGTGAGTATATCGTTTCTACCACCGTGTAATCGTTTGTACCCATTCGTACTGACGAGTATATCGTTTTTACCACCGAGAAATCGTTTGTACCCGTTGCACTGTAAAAAATAAGCGTGTTGTCGGTGTGTTGAAGCAACACACAACACGCTTACAACGTGTGTAGGACCTGGTTAACGCGTTGAAACAACGTGTTTTACTGATTTTACCATGTTGAAACAATACGCTCTATACTATTCTTGGTAACATCACGTTTTAAATATGTTGCTGTAGAATACACTTAATGTAGCACACATGAAGCGTGCCGAATCAAGCCATTTTCTTCCAAACAACACACTTACAAGGAGACGGCACGACCGTGCGTTCGGGGATTTGGCCGAATTTTTTTGTGGCGAAAGAGGACCCCTAGCACCTCACGTGGTTAAATTAGTAGAACGCACTACTCGGAAAATTCCGAGAAAAATCGATTCAAAGTTTCTTAGACGCTTTATGAGTTTAAAATGTCAGGCACTTGTCGAGCCGCAGTCTAGTCTAGACGGTAAGGGATCGGTCTTTTGGGCCGGAGGTCTCGAGTTCGATTCCTCCGTCGCATCTTATTTTTTTTCTTTTTTTTTTTGTTATCCCAGCAATTATTCAAAACGTTTCTCATCCCTACATTATTTAAAAAAATTTATTTACATTATTTTTTTTTATTATTTTCTTTTTTTCTACTAAGGGGCGATCCATAAATTATGTCATTTTAAAATAGGGGGGGGGTCTGATCGTGGGGGGGGTCTGATCGTTGGATGACGGTAACGATAATTGGATTATGACGATAGGAAGGATAGGATGATTTGGGGGGGGTTGAAAATCAGCCAAAATCGATGACGTAATATATGTACGGCCCCTAAAACAATTCATAACGGTGGTTTTTCTTTTTCATTGTAAATTATATGAGGAGGAACATTGGATTTTCAATGAGAATAACAAAGTCGATTAGGAAAAATTCAATTTTCATTCATATAATAATTATATACAAAAACCGTAGTAGTAATTATCGTAGAAACAAAGAAAGCAATAATTTTTGCGACGGGTGGGGATCCAAATATCGAAGGACCAAATATAGATCGACAAATATTTCGAAACGACAGAATTTTGAACTCTCAAAATAACGAAGGTTTAATTATTCGAAATGTTATGTTTCGATCGAAGAAAAAATCGAATGACTATAAAGCAAAGCATCATTTATTCGAGAGCTCATTTATCTGAAAACGTATATTCAGATCATCTGCAATTTGAGACATACAAATATAGATTGGAACAATCTATAACATCCATATCTCCGAAACAGAAAAAGGGAGTATCTAATATTCGTAATACCGCCTACAGCGAAAAGCAACATATCGAGACGCAAAATATCGATGGTCCGAAATGGCGAATGCCAAAATGGCGAACATGGTATGGATGCCGTCCCGGCCGACCGCTAACGCTATCTGCCTCGATCACAAGTTTTCGCCATCCGGGCCATTCGACATTTTGACCCTTCGCTATTTTAACCACTCGACTTTTTGGCCGTTCGATTTAATGCTTTCTGTTTTTTGACCCGTCGCTATATTTACAATTCGAAGATTCGTCTTCTCGAATTATTTGGTGTTATTTATATAAGCAATTCGATATTATGTCTCTCAATATTTTTTAAATCAGTTTTTGTTTTTCGCTATATTTCAACTTCGAGATATTCGTATTCGGAATTTTTATTTACGACTATATAAACCCTCCGAAAATTGATCTATCTATGTTCAAACATTGGACATTTTTTAATTCGATATTTCAGCCCATCCGAATATTGATTCATCGATATTTCGACTCCCACCCTTTGCGACATCTTGCGCAACATATAAAAGCGGATTTTTTACAATCGCAGGGAGTTTGCAATAAATCCGTACAAAAACATGTCCCATTAACATTCATGAAAATGTTTCTAGTAACTGATAGTTTTGAGGCAAACCAGGCGTATTGAATCATGCCTCGGAATCTTGGTGACGATAATTGATGGTGAATTATTGAATGGATTTTTATACAATCTTCGCGGGAATTAATTTCACGAGTCTGCTCTAACAATTCGCTGCAATTTACTAGAAACATTTTCATGAATGTTAATACAACATGTTTTTGTAGGGACGTATTGCAAACGCCCTGCGATGAGACACGGTTTGTAAAATTGTTGGGATAACAAAAAAAATAGAAAAAAAATCAGATCCGAAGAAGGAATCGAACTCGAGACCTCCGGCGCAAAAAACCGAGCCCTCACCGTCTAGACTAGACGGCGACTCGACAACCGACTGACATTTTAAACTCATAAGGCGCCTAAGAAACTATGAATCGATTTTTCCCGGAATTCTCCGAGTAGTGCGTCCTATTACTTTGTCCTATGGGAACAGTTGGGCTCTGCGGGGATCGCCAGACTAACTAAGATAGTTAGTCGAATAACTGACGCGAGGTGATTAATGATTCTAATCAATAATGCCCGATTTATTGATACACAATAAATGAAATACAAATCCGTATTTATAAAGGTCGATAGGTTGGATACGCTCCTACTCTACTATTCGCAGCGTATCGTTGGTGATCGCGTGTTTTACTGCTTAGAGAATTAGAGAGGAGTCGCGCGGAGTCGTCCCTCTTATTCTCGCCCTTGCTCAATACTGACTGCCCAATTTTTTCCCGATCGGGCCCTTGGCATCTTCTTGATTCCCCTCCAAGAATGTGGGTGTTTTTGGGGAACAGTCCTTTTCCTTATCGAGTATTTGCAGCTGGACGGCTCGGCGTGGGAAAGCGTCGAGTCGTGCTAGACGCATTTCCTCGGCACTTTCGGTCGCGATGCCGACAGCTAGGCGCGCCGGAAACTATAAACTCGAAGGGAAAATACAGAAAAGATAGGGCCCTCGTAAAAGGCGACACTTGGGGCTCCAGCGGCAGATAAGTTTTAGGCCATGCTGATTACGTTCCCACCGCGAGGGCCTGGGACAGAGACGTCAGCGGCTATCAACTCGAACGATGCACGTTCGTCGTTGTTGACAGCCCCACCAGTAGATTGAGGTACGTCCTCGTTCCTCGACTTCAAACTGCGTGAGAGCATCTTCGGGTTAGCCCTTTGAAACTTGGCTAATCGTCTCTCGGCCTTGACCTGCTGCATGGTGGTTTCTCTACACCAAACTCGGAACAACCATGTTATCGCACCGCATTTTCACATCGCGGTTATTAATCCTCCGACAAGGAACAGGGAGGCTATTCCTTGCAGGGATGGGAGTACTATTCTCTGTATATTGGCCCAAGAGTCGTTGACCAATAGCTTGACCTGATGACCGTCGAGGGCCCCCCGCAAGTCCTTGAGACTGGTGCTGTACTTGTCGAGCGAGTCTAGTTTGATCTGTCGCCTGAAGGTTGCGATAGACAGTCCCTCGGGGAAGGTAAGGTTGAGGCTAGAAACGTTGAAGGTGATCTCCGTACGGATCGATTCTTCTAAGGACGTGAGCAGGACGAACCGTGAATAGGTTGTCAATATTTCGCATCTGTCGTTTGTTCGTAAGAGAGATGGTCTCGAAATGCTGTAAGTCTCTGTTTCCATGCCACAATGGATTGTGATCGGAAATTCCTTCCCTGGTTTCGGTGGTGTAACGATCTGCGCGGTCTTGGTGTTTATCACTCCGAGTTCCTTTAAGCGAAATGCGGTGAGGTGACAGTCGTCCGTGTCCCCTGTTACGCTGAAGGCGATTTCCGCTTCGCAAAGCGCGTAAGAATCCGCCTCGTGTCCAATTCCCTCGTAGGGGGCGACGTTGATTTTCGATGCCGTCCTCATAGTCTCTCCGTCGAACCGTCGGATCATCGTCTTGGTACCAATTGTTCGTGAGATTCGTTCGGCGAACGTGGGGTTGAAAGTTACGTAGGTGTTGTTGACGGCCATAGGGACCGGCGTGTTCAACACTATTTTCCATAGTTTCTCGTCGACGAATGGAATCTTGATGATATAAATCAGCTGTTGATTTCGAGACATGATGGAGACCTCCGATAGATCGATCATCGTTTGGTAATCATTCTCCAGGCCTGGAAGAGGGTGTCGTCGTCGGGCGTCCACAAATTTCTTCGTTCCTCTCGCTAGATTCTCGGGAGTTAGCAGAGTAGGCTGAACGATGCCGTATTTTCCCATTTCGAGAGCTGTCATCACCGTTCAGAGAAAGTAGTCTAATTCTCGGATTTCTATGTCTAGGCGATGTATTATGTCGTTAAAGTACATCTCCTTTGTGATATCGTTGACAGCCACGCGTACGTTGTTGACAGCGTACTCGATTCTTCCAAGTCGCCGCTCGAGTTCGACTCGCGGGCCTCGTACCCAGCTTTTTGGTTCTGGCTCAGGTCTTTTCAGTGTTCCGACACGTCGAAGGATTCTATGTATAGCTGGCCCTCGTTCTTCCTTTGGGGTTGATACTCCGTTGATCTTCGGTTCGCGCGGTATCCGTGACAGCGCGTCGGCTGCTTGGTTTTCGCAGCCTTTTTTGTACTGGATGTCGAAGTCAAATTCCTCCAAGCGAAGCCTCCATCTGAGGATTCACGAGGACGGATCCTTGATGTCGGCCATCCAGACGAGGGCTCGGTGGTCAGTCTGGATCAGGAACTTGTATCCTAGGAGATATTGGCGTAATCGTTGTACCGACCAGACGATCGCCAACATCTTCTTCTCGGAGGTTCCATAATTTTTCTCCGCGGCGTTGAGGGCACGAGAGATGTAATACACTGGGTGTCCTTCTTGAGAGAGGACCGCCCCTAATCCCTGATCTGAGGCGTCGGTTGTGAGCGTAAACATCTTCGTGAAATCCGGGCGTCGGAGCGTCGGCGATGTGATGAGGCACGATTTCAATTCGTCGAATGCTTTCTGGCATTTTTCAGTCCAGTCGAGTCGGGCGTCCTTTTTCGTGAGTTCGACCATGGGTCGGGCGATGTGCGAAAAGTTTTTTATGAATCGCCGATAATAACCTGCGAGTCCCAAAAATGACTTGACCTCTTTTGGGTTGGTTGGTGCCGGGAAATCTCTAACGGCTTCGACTTTTGCAGGGTTCGGTTGCACACCGTCTGCTGTGATGATGTGCCCTAGATATTCGACTTCCGGTAGGAGATATTTACACTTTTCCGGTTCCAAAGTCAGTCCACATTTTCGTAACCTCTCGAAGACGGTAATCAGGTTCTGGTTGTGTTCTTCGATAGTTTCCCCGAAGATAGCGATGTCGTCCATGTAGACCCAGCAGATTTTGTTATTCAGTCCGACTAGGCACTGATCCATCATCCTCTGGAACGTGGCTGGAGCATTTTTCAGGCCAAATGACATTCATTCATATTCAAAGTGCCCCTCCGATGTAGAAAATCCTGTATACTTCCTTGAGTCCTCGTCCATCATTATTTGATGAAATCCGGCTTTTAAATCGAAGGCGCTAAAGAATTTAACATTCCCGAGTGAGTCGAAGATGTTCTCGATGCGAGGCATGAGATAGGCGTTCAGTAACGTATTTTTGTTTAATTTCCGGAAATCGATGACGATGCGCCACTTCTTTTCTCTGTCGGGTCCAGGTTTTTTGGGGACGACCCAGACAGGTAAGTTGAATAGTGACTCGGATTCTCTGATGATACCCTTTTTTAGCATATCAGCTACCTGGGTTTTTATTTCTCCGCGGTGGGCGTGGGCTGTCTTGAAATTGCCGATGTTGATTGGTGTGTCATCGATTGGTATAATCTTGTGCTTCACATGCAGTGCAGCTGGTAGGTCTTGACCAGGAGATGTAAAGATGCCTTGGTACCCCAGGATAATACCGGTGATTATCTCCATTTGTTCTGGTTCAAGGTGATCGAGTTTCGAGGTTTTGAGCAAAAATTTGTGTTTTTGTTCCGGGGTAAGGCAGGTATTATCCGTGTCCCCCCTTCCATCTTTACGTCGGTAACTCGGATCTGAACTTCGTCGAAGTTTATGGCCTTGTCTGTTGGGTTCTCGAACATTACCTCCGTGTAGCCGTTTTCGATTCTGTTAACGTACGCTGTTTCGAATTTGTGCACCTCTCCATTTTCGGTGGCTTTGTCGTAGGCACCCGTGGTAATTAAACAATCGCGATCCGGGCCGTCGACGGCGAATGTTATCATCACGGCCGTGTGGGGCAGTACGGTGATTCCATCGGTGATTAGCGCGTGGGTCCTCTGTTTAATACGAGATGTTTGTCTGACAAATTGTAAACTCTCTGTTTCATAAACGGTAGGCCCATAAAGCCATCTTCAGGTATAATAGAATCGTCAAGTAGCACGTAGAATATGCTGATTTCCCCCAGATATCTCAACCTGACCTTCTCGTTCGCTTCAAACCGACTGGTTCCCATGACGAAACTTCTTTTCGCTTTTTCTACCGGGAAACCTTGAGGTATACACCCTTTTTTATCAGGTTGAGCGAGCTACCCGTGTCCACTAGTAGTTCAACGTCTCGGGTGAATCCTCCTGGGCGGATTCTGACTCGTTCCAGACGTCCGACCCCGACATTGGATACTCTTGGTATGCCTCCTCTTGATTTCCGTCGTTGTCCTCGTTGGCATCCGTCACTGAGTTTCCTAGGGCTTCTTGATCGATTATGTTGGAAATCTGAGGTGGTTTGGGTTGTGGCCTGTCTTCGCGAAAATTTCCCTTTTGGAAGCTTTGTTGTCCCCCGGTTGGCCGTGGTTGTAAGTTCCCTCTAGACTTTAGGCAATCTCGTACGAAGCGTCCCTTGCCACCACATTTGTAACAGATCGACTCTGCGCTGGCTATGGCAGCATTTACGGTGATCGGCGACTGCCGAGTACCTTTCGGTGCAGTATGCAAATACTGTTTTGGCGGAAGCTGATGGTATCTTAGTTGCTCTTGGGTTGGATAGCCTGGCAGTTTCATTCTTTCTGCGTTGGCTTGTTGGTAGGCGATGTTGGCTTCGTCGATTTCTTGGGCAGCTTGCTGTGCGGCCGCTAGACTCGAGTAGGTATTAATATAAATCTTTAGGCTATCGAATACATCCCGTCGGCACCCGTGGATGAACATAGAAATTGCTTGATCGTACACCAAGGGCATATGGTCCAGAGAACCCTTGGCTTGATCCCTCTGATCGGCCTCCTTGACAGCCTGCAGCGCGAGGTTGAAGTTCGGTATGTAGTCCAGAATGGTTCCTGTTTGTTTTACCTGGCGGAGTTTGTCCATACATATCTGGAAACCGGGTAGGTAACCAAGATGCGTGGTGACAAATTCAACGAGCCCAGCCTCGGTCTCGATGATGCCAGTCGCGAATCTTCTGATTTCGTTCGATATTTTTTGACCGAAAACCATTGAGATGAATGTCGCTTTTTGGGTGCCCCATACGAAGCGGCATGCGAATTTGAAATGCTTAATCCAGTCTAGTATCGGAGTGGACCTTTCCAGTTTGGGTACCAGCAGAAGACACTCGGTTGCCTTCATTGCGCCTCCCGTGGGTTGTTCGGGTGTATTTCCTCGCGATGGTGGATAATAGGGGCCATCAGGCGGGTTTGGTGGCCCGCCGAAGGGTTCTGGCCAGATCCTTTGTCCCCGTAAGGCTCTTGTCCGGGCCACCTCGGATGTTCCGCGGGAGGTCCGAAACCCGGAGGGCCTCCTGGACCTCCTGGGCCACCTGGACCTCCTGATCTCCATCCGCTTCGAGCGTCGCTGGCGATTCTCATATTCATTTTCAATCGATGGTTTCCCTCCGTCCATTGATCAGCTCGGTTGATCCGGAGTTGATCTAACCGCGGATCCATTACATCGGGTTGTTTCGGTTCCCGGCTAGACCGCGTTGTCATGTCCCTCGCTTGCTCCCATTTCCGGTGGGTGGCCTCGAGCCGGGTTGCAAGCGGGTTCGAGGTGGAGATTTTTTCTTCTTTCAGTATCTCCTTCACGGATTTCAGAACTGTTTTACTCCGCTGGTTTCGCTGAACTTCCTCGAGCAAAATTCGTTGTTCCTCGATCTCCCGGGCTGATTCTCTCGAGATCAGATCGAGTTGTTGGATCTCCTTACGGAGTCTTTCCTTCCTCTGAGCTTCCTTTATTGACCGTCTAATCGCTTGCTTATACTCTGTCTGGGGTGTGTCAGGTAGGGGTGCCTCGAGTTCCCAATTCCGCATTTCTTCTGGGGTCGGGGCTCGGAATGACGTGGACGGTCCAGCTCCTTGGTGGGCTTCGCGGTGGTTTCTCAAGCGGTGCTTTTCCTCTAGCATTCCCCGCTGTTTTTCTTCAGCTTCCCGAAGTTTTTGCCGGAGTGTCTCTGCCTCGGCGTCCCTCTCCTCGAGGGCACGGAGGTGGGTGGCGAGGCGTTCCTTCTCTTGGGCCGCTGCTTCGGCAGCAGTCGCCAAACGTTCGCGTTCCCCTTCGAATTCTTGAAGTCGCCTCTCCCCGGCTCGAGTTTCGGCAGTAGCGTTGGCCACTATCTCCCGGTAGGTGGAGAGTTGCTCCTGGGCATGCGTGAATGTCATCGTTGCTTGGATCTTACCCAATTCGACTCTCGAAATTATTTCTTCGGGGGTCAGTCCGCTGTAGGCCGCGAAGTGTGACTGGAAGTATGAGGGTGGGGGTTGTTTCGATACCCGGATTGTACTAGCGACACCCGGGACGGCTGTGTCGGTTGCCGGTGGCCCGGTCGGTAAAGAGTCTTCCTCAAGAGTCATGGCCTCCGACACGGGCTGTCGCGGGGGAGGCTGCTGGTTTGCTTGCTGCCTCGCAATCGCGAAATTTCTTTCTTCTTCTTCAGCTAGACGTTGGGCTATTGTCCTATCTTGCTCGAGCTGACGCGCTCGGGCGGCTTCGTCTGCCTGCCGCTGTTGTTCTCGCTCACGAGCTCTCTGTTGACGAACGTCGATAGCTACGTCGTCGCTAATGTCGTCCGGATCAACGTCTAATTCGTTAAGGATGTCTCGTGCGCTAGGCAATCCTTCTAACATTGTGCGAATCGTGGACCGGTCTATTAACAGTCCCTTAACTGTCCCTTCGAGAATTCGCCTCTCGGTGGGCGGATATTCCTTTAACAATTTCGCGTCTAAATTTCGAATCTCTATCCCCAACTTAACGTATCGTTCGACATGTTTCCTCACGTTTTCGGGGCTCATCTTGATTATTTATTTAATACTTTTTTGTTGTTGAGTAATTGGCTAATTTACCAATTTTATTCGTTCTATGTATAGGATTTCCCGATTCCGTTCGGTTATCCTTTCTCTTCTTGCGCTTGTGTTCTAGACCCTCGGCAAGTAGAAAATATACAGAGATATAACTGACTTACATTTGGGAGAACAGAAGAAGTAGGGAGGTGATGCAGGTGATCATTCCGCGAACTTCCTTTAATTTAGCGCTCGGACGACGTCGAATCCTGGAATCTTCTCTGAATGGACGATTGCGGTGGGTCCGACGATTCTGATATCTTGCTGCTCTACGCTCTTCGATTAAGGCTTTCACGAATTTTACGGTACGATTTTTTCAGGCGGCGCGACGTTACTATTCACGATAGCACTGTATCACTCGCGCGCTTGAAATATTCTCGGGTATGTTAATTCTTGGATATCTCGATGCGGAAGACGAAATTCAAATAATTAATATTCCCGAAGGGCGTCAGTAAACACGCGTCGCTGTTTGATTTTTACTCGCACTGACTCGGTGCAGGAGGCTCCAAGTTTAGACGATCGATATAATCAGTGTGACTTCTGCGGAGAGCAGTCGCTTAACTATATCCTGGCAGGATCGCCAATTTGTCCTATGGGAACAGTTGGGCTCTGCGAGTTGAATCGCCAGACTAACTAAGATAGTTAGTCGAATAACTGACGCGAGGTGATTAATGATTCTAATCAATAATGCCCGATTTATTGATACACAATAAATGAAATACAAATCCGTATTTATAAAGGTCGATAGGTTGGATACGCTCCTACTCTACTATTCGCAGCGTATCGTTGGTGATCGCGTGTTTTACTGCTTAGAGAATTAGAGAGGAGTCGCGCGGAGTCGTCCCTCTTATTCTCGCCCTTGCTCAATACTGACTGCCCAATTTTTTCCCGATCGGGCCCTTGGCATCTTCTTGATTCCCCTCCAAGAATGTGGGTGTTTTTGGGGAACAGTCCTTTTCCTTATCGAGTATTTGCAGCTGGACGGCTCGGCGTGGGAAAGCGTCGAGTCGTGCTAGACGCATTTCCTCGGCACTTTCGGTCGCGATGCCGACAGCTAGGCGCGCCGGAAACTATAAACTCGAAGGGAAAATACAGAAAAGATAGGGCCCTCGTAAAAGGCGACACTTGGGGCTCCAGCGGCAGATAAGTTTTAGGCCATGCTGATTACGTTCCCACCGCGAGGGCCTGGGACAGAGACGTCAGCGGCTAACAACTCGAACGATGCACGTTCGTCGTTGTTGACAACTTCAACCACGTGAGGTGCTAGGGGTTCTCCTTCACCACAAAAACATTCGGACAAATCCCCGACCCCACGGTCGTGCCGTCAGTGTAGGTACACGCGACTCAAACGACACAAAGCGTCGTGAAACAACTCACTTGCACGCGTGTACCACAAATAACACGCGTCCAGTGAGTTGATATGACAATATGGCGGCTTTATAACCTCGCTATCTTATGCACGGACTTGCGAAAGAGTTTTTCAATTGCGGATTGTGTTATTTTAAAAGCGAAACACAAGCTTTTGCTCGTCGAGTATACCTATATGAATGAAGAAAATAAGGCGCTTTGTGAAACCATGGTAAGTGCAACACTCAGTTTATTGACGTATATATAAAATAATTTTTTGGTAAAGTGTCACTGCGAAGAAATTTTTTTATTTTGTGCGGATCGATTTTTTGTTCGTTGTTACGAAAGGTTTCTGTCCAGCGTGAAGAAAGATTCGTCTTAGGGGCAAATTTAATTCTATGTGTACCAAGTTTTCTGTTTAGTGGGAAGAAAATTTTCTATGCGGAGCGGTGGAAATTCTTTGTTCCGGACGAAGGAAATTTTTTAATCTGTTCAGACCAACTTTTCTGGCCGAAGTGGAATAAATTTCTTGTTCGGGGCAAAGGAAATTCTTTATTTGGTGCAGACCAATTTTTCTGTCCAGGGCAAAAAAATTGTCTGTCCTGAGTGAAAGAAATTCCTTGTCCTGAGCAAACGAATTTTTTTATTTTTTGCGGACCAACTTTTCTGTCCGGAGTGGAGTAAATTTCTTATTCGGGACAAAGGAAATTCTTTATTTCGTGCGGACCAATTTTTCTGTCCAGGGCAAGGAAAATTGTATATCCGGAGGGAAAGAAATTCCTTGTTCGGGGCAAACGAAATGTTTTATTCTGTACGGACCAATTTTTCTATCTAGTGCGAAGAAAGTTTTCTTTTCGGAGTGGAGGAAATTGCCGACGAATTTTTCTGTTGAAGTCAAAGAAAATTGCTTGTCCGGAGTGAGAGAAATTTCTTGTTTGGGGCAAAGGAAATTCTTTATTCTGTGCGGACCAAGTTTTCTGTCTAGTGCAAACAAAGTTTTCTGTTCGCAGTAAAGAAAAGTGCTTGTATGGGGCAAAGGAATTTTTTTTTTCTGTTCGGATTTTTCTGTCGAGGGCAAAGAAAATTGTCTATTCAAAGTGAGAGAAATTTCTTGTGTGGGGCAAAGAAAATTCTTTACTCTTTGCGGACCAATTTTTCTGTCCAGTGCAAAGAAAATTTTCTGGTCACAGTAAGGGAAATTTCTGTTCGGAGCAAAGGAAATTTTTTATTCTATGCAGAACTATTTTCCTGTGCATTGCCAAGAAAGTTTTCTGTCCAGAGATTCCGGTTCAGGGATGTGCTCGAGGAGCACACTGTTCTGTGAAGGAGATTCCTTGTTCGGAGAACATGTTCTGTTCACTGCAAATTGAAAGTTTCTTTTGGGTACAAAGATTTTCCTCGCTGCATTTTCTAATTGCTGTGCAGAAAAGTTTTTATTCAGTGCTTTGGAGATTTTCTGATCAGTTTGAATAGCGATTCTCTTCCCGACGAATTTCTCGATTTACTATATCAAAGTACAGACAGCCAAATGTTTTTATACTTCTTCAATAATTTATCATACTTTTTCAGGTTGTGGAACAACCAGCAACGAGTACGGATGCGAAAAAAGGACAGCATAAGAAACTCAAAACGACCCACATGTCACAATCCATGTCGACTGGACCAGGGACCATACGAAATCCTACGCTATTGCCAAAGCTGACAGATCAATCGGAAAAGATGTTGGGCACTGTTGGGGGAAGTCGCCGACTGTCATGGGAAGCTATTTCGCGTCGGATACTGCATATCCTCCCGCGTTATTACATTTTTTCGTTCATGTTTTTATTTGGCCATTAAGGCGGAATATACATTTAGACAGGAAAAAATTAATTAATTTTGAGCGATTTTTTAAACTAACGAATAATTATTTTACATCTATCAAACTGTATGTATTCTTCAATAGTGTATTTAAGTACTCACAACCATTTTTTAAAATTCATTTATCATCAAAGGGCAGTTGCGAATCGGCGTGCAGTCTAGCTTCCGTAAACTTTGATTTGCAAAAATATTTTTAAAAAATTCAGTTAGAACATGTATAGTTTCTATTTGACAGTAATTCAAATGAAGAAAAATCAAACTCAACAGAACGGCTCGCATTTACAAAAAAAATTAACATTTCACGCAAAATTTCTGTAAAAATTACATTGAAAAAGTCGTTTTTAAAATAATGTTAAAAAAAAATTCTCGTCAAGTAGAAAATAGCAATATCATCAATATTCCTCCCAAGTTTCAACTCAATCGGCTTTATAGTTTTTGAGTAATCTTGCACGCCAATTTCGAAAATTTCGAATTATAGGGAAAAGGGCTTTGAAGTTTACGCCCGCTCTGAACCCGAGCCGTGAGGCACAGCGTTGACGGGCTATAACGTTTAAAGTTTTTCCAATTCCGCTTTGATACTTCTGGAAATTATTCTACATAATAGGACTGTCGTTTAAAGGGAAAAAAAAAGAAATCGATTTTTTTATCGTTGTAAATGTATATCCCGCCTTAAGGGTTTTTTAGTTTTACATAATGGAACATGAACAGTAGATTTGTACGTTGATAATGTAAAAGAAAAAGAAATACTTTGATTCAAGAATTTAATTTTCGTATGTATTCAATAATGCCGATAATACGCCGATTTAGCCACACACCTACACACGTACACATGCGCGCACGTGCGTATATATTACCCACACACACACGCACACACATACACGAAAATGCGCGCGCGCGCATACGTATATATATATATATATATATACAGGAGAGTAATGAAGACATTTCACATGTTATGTGTGTTAGGTGTAGACACACACACACACACGCACGCACGCGCACACACACACACACACACACACACACACACACACACACACAATGTGAAATGTCTTCATTACTCTTCTCGTTCAATGTAACCATGTATTCCGTTTCTTAATGAAAAACCGCAAGTATAGCCGATAGCACAATGGTTAGCGTGCGTATATTAGGTATAGAAGTAACTAGGTCAGGTAGGTTCGAAACCAGGTATGGACAATAAAATTTATGCGCAGGAATTGATTTCAAGACGACTGGAACTCATCAGATATGGTAGTAAACCATCGGAATAAACCACCAGTAACGGAAAAACCTTTTTTATTTATTTTTAAACGTATGCCTACGTGACGTCTTGTACGTTATTCCCAAGCGTCCACAATTACACATCAAAAAGTGTGTTGATTTAGCCATCAACACATTTTAAACATGTTTAAATTGGCGACAAGCGTTTACACGCATAAAGTGTATCGAAACAACACGCTTTGAACTTGCTAAAACACGCTTGAAGCGTTTTGACAGAACCCGCGTAAAATGTGTCGTTACGACATCAACACATGAGTTGCCGTGTTGAAAACGGCGACACGATTACACACGTGAAACGTCTTGAAATAACGCGTTTGTTTTTACAGTGTGGTATCGACGAGTATATCGTTTGTACCACCGACAAAAGGTTTGTACCCGTTTTTTACTATCGAGCAACCTTTTTTACCCGTTCGTATCGACGAGTATATCGTTTGTACCCGTTGGTATCGACGAGTATTTCGTATGTACCACCGAGAAAACGTTTGTACTCGTCTGTACTATCGAGCAATCGTTCGTACTCATTCGTACTGACGAGTATATTGCTCGTACCAACGAGAAAACGTTTGTACTCGTCTGTATTATCGAGCAATCGTTTGTACTCGTTGGTATCGACAAGTATATCGCTTGTACCACCGAGAAATCGTTTGTACTCGTTAGTATCGACGAGTAAATCGTTTGTACCACCGAGAAAACGTTTGTACCCGTCTGTATTATCGAGCAATTGTTTGTACCCGTTCGTACTGATGAGTATATCGTTTGTACCGTCTGTTCGTATAAATCGTGGGTTCACACAGTTTCTTTTTCGATATTCGCATAAGGGAGCGCTAATAAGAACCATGAAAAAAGTTTGGATGATTTTCGAGATCCGGAAGCCACCCTTAAGCGTGGTTGAAAAATAATAAAAAAATCGTATCTCCCGACGTACAGGTATCACACATTTTCTTTTTCGATATTCGCATTAGAGAGCTCTAGAAAGTAGCCTGGAAAAAATTTGGATGATTTTCGAGATCCGGAAGCCACCCTTAGGCGAGGGTGAAAAATCGAAAAAAAATCGTATCTACCGACGTACAGGTATCGCACATTTTCTTTTTCGATATTCTCATAAGGGAGCTCTAAGAAGAATCCTGAAAAAAGTTTGGATGATTTTCGAGATCCGGAAGCCACCCTTAAGCGAGGTTGAAAAATTAAAAAAAAAAATTATATTTGTATTCGACAAAAAAATATTTAATATATCCAAGGTATACCCAACGATACAACGAATACGAACAAAAATTTCGTATTAAAAAAAGCATAGGAAATACAGAGAGGTTACAAGTTTTAACATCCAGTTAATTTTAATAACAAAAACCGTTACCAAATGGACTTTTTTACTTTTAGCGGGTTTATTTGTTATTTTTTAATAAAAAATAGACAAACGAGTAAAAGTAAGCTTTGAGAAATAGACATTTTTTAATTAAAAAAAAATGATTTTTTTTCCTTCTTACAAATTCTCACTTTTCATGAGCGAAAATACTCGTAAATATCGGAAAACAATTGTTTTGCTCTTAATCAACGAAATTATCGTGTTCAAAAATAATAATGGCCTTTCTTCACTTTTTACCACGCTTGTTTTAGATCGCTTTCCTGTCTGTCTGTTCGGTACAAATTTCCCTATCCGTTTTAAACTAACTTCCGGATGAGCTGGACACTTAAAACTTCAAACATAGCTCAGAAATAGATGACAAACAAATGAACAGAGAGACAAAATAAATATAAATGTAAAAAATATAATATATATAATATAATATACAAATAGATATTGTATATATTTGAATAACATACAATATTTAACAGTTTGCAACAGGTTTCAGATTGAAGAATTAAGTGCGTAAGAAAGAGAAAGAGGGAGAGCATTGTAACAAAATAAATAAAGAAATAAAATGTAGTTTATTGAAAGAGAAAGAATAAAAAATTAAATTATTTCAATACATTTTTTAAAAATATACCACGTTTTTTAAGCGGACTAAAAAGTATAAAATAATTTATCCTAGCCCCTACAGATTTATGCTCCCATATAGATGCCTAACGTCATACAGATGTGTGAATTTTCAATGGCTATGAAAATACTTGTTAGACTTAAAACGAAAAACGTGGGGCGCATGCAATAGGTAATTGATGCATGAAATTCACCTAAGTCACTAATAATTGTATTGCATTGTAAATTATATGAACTGTAGTGTGGAAATTAATTCTTCTTGAATGCTTAATTTTTTTTTGTCGATTCAGGCTGTGAAAATCTTTGAAACGTTTCACACCCTCATCAGAGATTTACGACTTCAATTTGCAAAACGGAGACTCCATAATAATACAAAAAAAGAAATGGAAAATATAAATACATACAACTCCATCGTACTTGAAATATTTTTGTAGTCAAGTTTCAGTCTCCTCCTCTTACGATCCTACGGTTTCACGATCCAATTTTTTTTTCAAAGCATCTCAACCATTCCATAATTTTTCACCTTTTAGGTCCAAAGATTGCGGATGCATTATAAATCAATGAGAACAAGTCCGGCATCAGTTGATCCATAAATAGTCAATTGTTTAAGAAAATGACATTTATTTTCCTAAAGAGAAATAAATTGCCTTGCATTAGTGCTTATAACTCTGTGGACAGTGGGTGCGAAAGCTGCACTGTGCAGTGTGCTCTCGGCACTTTGCAAGATGCGCAAGCTCTGTGCAGATACTTTTGTGCTGCAAACAAATTTCTACATCGTGAGGACCAAAGAAACTTTGTTTGCATATAATAATTGGGAAAACCTCACTGTTCACTGTATTCGCTATAGGATCCATGCAGACAACGACAAGGGATGGAAGTAATGTTTCTTTAGACTTTCTCCACAGCCCATGTGAAAAACTCCCAGTAACATTTTGAAATTTTCTTTACAGGGATTCAGTGAATCATCAGAACTTTTCTCTCGGTGCTGAACAAAATGACAACTTTGATAAGCAGTTCGGCAAGTTATTCGCTCTGTCACTGCTTGTTAAACTTGTCATCTTGTTCAGTGGCAAGAAAAATCTGATGATTCACTGAATCCCTATAAAGAATGTTATAAAATGTTAGAGTTTTTCACATGGACAGTACTGTAGAAAAAGTCTAACGAAACATTGCGTCCATCACTTGTCGTTCTTCGCATGGACCCTATTGCGAGTGCAGTGAAAGGTGAGATTTTCCTAATTTTGACATGCGACCAAAGGTTCTTTAGTTCACATGATGAAGAAATTTATTTGCGGCACAAAAGTATCCGTAAAGAGCTTGCGCCCCTTGCTAAGCGCCACGAGCACACTTTCAGTTGCAACTTTCGCACTCTATGTCCACAGAGTTATAAGTGCTGACGTATGGCAGTTCATTTATCTTAACGACACGAAATTTAATTTTACTAAACAATTATAACCATTTATAGAACAACTAATGACGAACTTGTTCACGTTGTTCTATAATGGATCTGCAATATTTGCACCTAAAAGGTGGGAAATTAGCGAAGCCTTTTTTTGCAAATCGAGGTCGTAAATCTCTGATGAGGCTATGTAAAAACGTTTAAAAGATTTAAACAGCCTGAACTGATATGAAAAACTTCTTAGAAAAAAATGAATAAGCAATGTAAATAAATAAATAAAAAGGAATAACCTCAATATCGTTGGACGAATAAGTCACTCTCACGGCTCGCACGGTGAAAAATTCGCAAGTCCGTCGGACGTAACGCAGCACGAACACTCCACATTTAATTAATTTTTTCGTTGAAAAACAAGAACAAAAATTGTTGAAGACCGCACAATTTTCGACATTTTATGCACACTCGGTTGAATCCGAGCTGTCAAGTTTTTCGCCTCATCGACTTCGATGTACGTCGTCTGCAGAATGCGTCACGAGCGCCTCGCCGGAATTCGCGAAAACTAGCTATCTCGGACATCGTGCGAGATTTGTTTGAAATCGTCTGCAATTACCTTTAATTGTAGGCACCCACGGATTTCCGAAGATATGCGAAGGAGTTAAATAATTGAGGTGTCAAAAAGTGCCTTTCTAAGGGGTTACCCCCACTTGCGATTTTGCAAAAATCGATTTTTTTATTGCATTTTTTTGAAGTATAAGTATCTGAGAATATGTCCTGAAAATTTCAAGTCAATCCGAACAAAATTGACTGAGATATGAGCGTTGAAAGAGAAGAATCCGTTGTGCAAACGACCGGAAATTGAAACTTTAAATGCGTTTTTCTCAAAATGGCATTTCTGAAGTCGGTGACCAAGATTACTCGAACACTAATGAACCGATCTTCTTGAAATTTTGCAGGCTTATTTAATACATAAAAATATAGACTTTAATCATTCGATTTTTTTTTTCGAAAAAAAAATGGCCGTTTTATAGCCAAAAAACTTTTTTCGTTAAAATCGAACCGCTAACTTTGACTGTCCGCCATTTTGTGAAAACTGAATATTTTTTAAAATCCTTCTATTAAAGACTAGTTTATACTTATATTTGACTAAATCCATCCGCATTTTTTTTCAGATGATTCACTTCGCCGCAATGATGGTCACCGCAAACCGTGTATATAAAAACATTATTTCATTGACGGCCATTTGCCACAAAACAATGTAATATTTTTCAATAAAAAAATTACTGAAAGTTCTTCAAGATGTGTTCTTTAAGATGGTATATTGATCGATTAAAAAAGTTTTGTAGTTTTCTTTAAAAAAAAATCATGAAAAAGGCCTTTTTTGCGCTACAAGTGGCGGTAACGCCTTAATGTGGCTACGCGGCTCTGCTTCTCTCCAAGTCGTGGCATTAACCAAACTTTTTATTTTTCATCATTTCAATCGCGAGTTCAGCATGGTAAGACAATCTACTTTTGTTTTTTCTTAAGAGGGAATGATACCCAAGCAAACGTTCGACGCAGCCCCGGCTCGAGTCGGTAGGGCAGCGCTGGCACGAGCTACTGCTCCCTACCGCTAGATGTCACAGCGCGCGTTCATCTCGCGCTGCAAAAAAAAATCGGTAAAAATTACGCAAAAATAATTGTTAAAAAAATATTTTTGCATTTATTCTCGATCTCGGGTATGATCGGTAGATACGGTACGTTCTGTACCTCTCAGCAAATATAGATTGCTGCGTATGCGCTGCAAAAACAACGGTGTACAAATGTCGCAAAAATAATCATTTAAACAATTATTTTTGCATTTATTCTCGATCATGGGTATGATCGGTAGATGCGGTACTTTCTGTACCTCTCAGCAAATATAGATTGCTGCTTACACGCTGCAAAAAACAACGGTAAAAATTACGCAAAAATAGTTATTAAAAAAAATATTTTCCAATTTATTCTCGACCCCGGGTACGATCGGTAGATACAGTACTTTTTATACCTCTCCGCAAATATAGATTGCTGCTTACGCGCTGCAAAAAACAACGGTGCGAAAATTTCGCAAAAATAATTATTTAAACAATTATTTTTGCATTTATTCTCGATCACGGGTATGATCGGTAGATACGGTACTTCCTAAACCTCTCAGCAAATATGATTGCTGCTTGCGCGCTGCAAAAGACAACGGTGACAATTATGCAAAAGTAATTGTTAAAAAAAAAATTTGCATTTATTCTCGATCACGGGTATGATCGGTAGATACGGTACTTCCTAAACCTCTCAGCAAATATGATTGCTGCTTGCGCGCTGCAAAAGACAACGGTGACAATTATGCAAAAGTAATTGTTAAAAAAAAAATTTGCATTTATTCTCGATCTCGGGTACGATCGGTAAATACGGTACTTTCTGTACCTCTCAGCAAATATAGATTGCTGCTTAGGCGCTGCAAAAAACAAAGGTGTAAAAATTTTGCAAAAAAAAATCATTTAAACAATTATTTTTGCATTTATTCTCGATCTCGGGTATGATCGGTAAATACGGTACTTTCTGTAACTCTCAGCAAATATAGATTGCTGCGTACGCGCTGCGAAAAACAACGGTGTAAAAATTTCGCATAAATAGTCATTTAAACAATTATTATTGCATTTATTCTCGATCATGGGTACAATCGGTAGATACGGTACTTTCTGTACCTCTCAGCAAATATAGATTGCTGCTTACGCGCTGGGAAAACAACGGTGCAAAAGATTCGGAAAAATAATTACATAAACAATGATTTTAGTATTTATTCTCGATTACGGGTATGATTGATAGATACGGTACTTTCTAAACCTCTCGGCAAATATGATTGCTGCTTACGCGCTGCGAAAAACAAAGGTGTAAAAATTACGCAAAAATAATTATTTAAATAATTATTTTTGCATTTATTCTCGATCACAGATATGGCCGGTAGGTACGGTACTTTCTGTACCTCTCAGCAAATATCGATTGCTGCTTACGCCCTGCAAAAAACAACGATGTAAACATTTCGCAAAAATAATCATTTAAACAATTATTTTTGCATTTATTCTCGATCATGGGTATGATCGGTAGATACGGTACTTTCTGTACCTCTCAGCAAATATAGATTGCTGCTTACACGCTGTCAAAAACAACGGTAAAAATTACGCAAAAATAATTATTAAAAACAGTATTTTTGCATTTATTCTCGATCTCGGGTATGATCGGTAGATACGGTACTTTCTGTACCTCTCAGCAAATATAGATTGCTGCTTACGCGCTGCAAAATACAACGGAAAAAATTACATAAAAATAAATGTTTAAACAATTATTTTTGCATTCATTCTCGATCACGAGTATGATTGGTAGATACGGTACTTTCTGTACCTCAGTAAATAACGATTGCTACTTACGAGCTACAAAACACAATGGTGTAGTAAAAATTTCGCAAAAATAATTATTTAAACAATTGTTTTTGCAGTTGTTCTCGACCACGCTTGTGATCGGTAAGTGCGAACAGCTTCGCACCGCTCAGCAAGTCTTTGCTGGTGACGCACTGCGAACGACAGCGCTCATATGAAGATATTAGCGCTCTCGTTCCATCTAGTTTTATACTACAGATTCAATCATCTAAATAAATTGATGGCATTCTCTTCTCGAACGGAGCCCGTCGCCAAATATTGACGTAAATCAAGACACACCATGAGTGTTCGCCGGCAGCTCTCTGCAAAATGCGGTGACAATATTTGCAATCAATCATTTAAACAATGGAGTTTTATCTCGACCACGCTTGTGATCGGTAGGTGCGAAGATCTTCGCACCGCTCAGCAAGTCTTAGCTGGTGACGCACTGCGAATGACAGCGCTCATATGAAGATATTAGCGCTGTCGCTCGATCTAGTTTAATATTACAGATTTAATTATGAAAATAATTGATGGCATCTTCTTCTCGAATGGAGCCTGTCGCCAAATATTGACGTAAATCATGACACACCGTGAACGGCCGCCGGCGGCTCACTGCAAAATGCAGTAACGAAATTTGCAGTCAATCATTTAAACAATGAACTCTTTTCTCGACCACGTTTGTGATCGGTAGGTGCGAAGAGCTTCGCACCGCTCAGCAAGTCTTTGCTGGTGACGCGCTGTGAACGACAGCGCTCATATGAAGATATTAGCGCTTCCGTTCGATCTAGTTTTACATTACACATTCACTTATCTAAATAATTAATTGCATTTTCTTCTCGAGTATAGCGCGTCGCCAAATATTGACGTAAATTATGGCACACCGTGAGGGTTCGCCGGCGGGTGGCAGAAAAATGCAGTGACGAAATTTGTAATCAATCATTTAAACAATAAACTCTTTTCTCGACCACGCTTGTGATCGGTAGGTGCGAAGAGCTTCGCACCGCTCAGCAAGTCTTTGCTGGTGACGGGCTGTGAACGACAGCGCTCATATGAAGATATTAGCGCTTCCGTTCGATCTAGTTTTACATTACACATTCACTTATCTAAATAATTAATTGCATTTTCTTCTCGAGTATAGCGCGTCGCCAAATATTGACGTAAATTATGGCACACCGTGAGGGTTCGCCGGCGGGTGGCAGAAAAATGCAGTGACGAAATTTGCAATCAATCATTTAAACAATAAACTCTTTTCTCGACCACGCTTGTGATCGGTAGGTGCGAAGAACTTCGCATCGCTCAGCAAGTCTTTGCTGGTTTCGCACTGCGAATGACAGCGCTAATATGAAGATATTAGCGCTCTCGTTCCAACTAATTTTATACTACAGATTCAATCATCTAAATAATTGATGGCATTTGCTTCTCGAATGAAGCCCGTCGCCAAATATTGAGGTACATCATGACGCACCGTGAGTGTTCGCTGGCGGCTCGCTGTAAAATGCAGTGATAATATTTGGAATCAATCATTTAAATGATGGACTTTCATCTTGACCACGCTTATGATCGGTAGGTGCGAAGAACTTCGCACCACTCAGCAAGTCTTTGCTGATGACGCACTGCGAACGACAGCGCTCATATGACGATATTAGCGCTCTTGTTCCATCTAGTTTTATACTACCGATTCAATCATCTAAATAATTGATGGCATTTTTTTCTCGAATGGAGCCCGTCGCCAAACATTGAGGTAAATCATGACACACTCTGAGTATTCGCTGGCCGCCCGCTGTAAAATGCAGTGACAATATTTGCAATCAATCGCTTAAATAATAAACTTTTATCTCGACCACATTTGTGATCGGTAGGTGCGAAGAACTTCGCACCGCTCAGCAAGTCTTTGCTGGTTTCGCACTGCGAATGACAGCGCTAATATGAAGATATTAGCGCTCTCGTTCCAACTAATTTTATACTACAGATTCAAT